>JUFY01027206.1:0-39364 GCA_001855655.1 Leptopilina clavipes | reverse complement strand
TAATAATTTATTAATTATTAATTTATTAACTATTAATTTATTAATTATTAATTTATTAATTGTTAATTTATTAATTATTAATTTATTAATTATAAAATTTATTAATTATTATTTTATTAATTATTTTTTCATTAATTTTATTTTTATTATTTATTTTATTATTTATTATTTTGTTAATTATTATTTTATTAATTATTATTTTATTAATTATTAATTTTGCTAATTATTTCACAATTTTGTGTTTTTGTCTAAAGTTTGTAAACAATTATAATTTTTATCCAATTTCTTTTACGAACAATAGCTGATTTTACTCTAAATAAATTTACTAATTTTATTCATTTTTTAACAATATTTTGTTCAAAAATAGTGTTAAACAAATAAATTTTGTTTAAAATATTTTTTAAACAAAAAATTATTTAACAAAATTTCGAGCAGAATCGTAGAGAATGTTTTAAAGAGCAAATAGTTTGTTTATTATTATATAAAAATTGGATAAATATTACAATTGTTCAGTAACTAAACAAAAAACACAAAACTAATAATTATTTGACAAGAAATTTTGAATAAAAATAAATGCTTTTTTTGTTTTAAGAAATGTATATACAACTTTTAAAAATTTTCGTAAAATTCATTTTAATTAATATATATTTTTATTTGGTAATAAATTGTTAAACAAAGTAATAATTATAATTGTTTGATCTTAATTGTTTACAGACTGTAAACAAAGAACACAAAAGAGTTACATAATTATTATTTAACTTATTTAATTATTATTTATTTATTTTGAGGTTATATACTGGTAATAACTGGTAATATACTGGTAATATACTGGTAATATACTGGTAGTAATTCTATACTGGTAATATACTGGTAGTAATTCTATACTGGTAAGTATAATAAATATACTTTTATAAATTGGTATAAATCAAATGAATAACCAAGAAAAATACAAACATAATTATACTTACAATCTGTTTGTTATTTTTGTGCTTTCGAAAACAAATCCTTTGAAAACCTGAAAAAAAAACTGGTCACTTTATTCGCATTGCTTACTTTCAAAGAAAGATCACTGAAATGTTCAATGGTCTCTGAAGTTTCTTGGTTATGTGAGAATTGCGATTTTTACCAAACAGACATACGGCACTAACGTGGAATTGGTAAACAAACACTTTCCAATAAGTTTTTCTCAGAACACAAACACTTTTCACAAAATCTACCAACGCACATAAAGTTATTGTCTTCTAAATTTCCAAAATCCGAAAGATTGTTTGAATTCATGCAGAAACGCGGTTGCAAAACGAGAATAACTGAAAAGTAATGTAATACCAATTATTGATGCCAATCGTAAGACATTTCAGCCTTTGTGCTCTCTGCGAACTTCTGCCCTCTGATGGCGACTGGATGAAATGCACCTCTTACTATCTTGTCATATATTATTTTTCAGTTATTTTAATTTTGCAACCGCGTTTCTTCATGGATTTAAACAATCTTTCGGATTTTGGTAATTTAGAAGACAAGAACTCTATGTAGGTTGGTAGATTTTGTAAAAAGTGTCTCTGTTCCGGGAAAAACTTATTGGAAAGTGTTTGTTTACCAATTTTTCACGTCAGTGCCGTATAACTGTTGGGTGAAAATCGCAGGTCTCATATAACCAAGAAATTTCAGAGACCATTGATAGGGTTGTGACTCGTGAAACGTTTCATTGAAAGATTGAAACTTTCATTTGAAAGTTTCAATCTTTCACAAGCCAATGTTTGAAACTTTGAAACATTTCATGAAACTTTCATTTAAGGAAAGTTTTATGAAACTTTACAACCCTAACCCTTGAACACTCTTATATTTTGAGGTTATGTTTAAGTGAACTGACATCTATAGCAGAATTAACTTTTATATACTAATTTATTAAAAATATTATTAATCGAAAAAAGTGAATTTTTACTTTTTTGCGACAAAAAATGACTTCGACTTCAAAGTCAATTAGAAATTTTACTTTAAGGTGGATTCATAATTACCATAATTATATAATTGCCACCCAGAATGGAATAACTTCCAAGATAATTTTTTTTTTATTTTTCTTTGACAGTTAAATTATGTTAAAAATGTATATATGAATTTTTATTCAAATAAATAATTCTTTATAAACAAATTAATTTTTTCAGAATTCGGAATCAATTTTTTTTTAATTACACACTTGGAAATATTTAGAATAATTTGCAAAAAAAGTTTTAGAGAGCTGTTTGCAATAAAATTTGTTATTATTTACAGTTATACAGATGTAAGAAGAGTAAAGATATTAAACAGGGGTGGATAATTTTCCTTATCTTACGTATACGTACCTGTATATCGGGTTGCTTTCTTTAGGCGCAAGAGGTCTTATTTCTCGAACTTTACACTTTAATGATTCAAAATGTGTCATATATGCAAATAAATTTTAAATTCATTTGTAAATTAATTAATAAATATTAATAAATTATTATTTATTTTTATTTTTTTCTTTATTTATAATAATTTATTTATTTAATGGTAAATAAATTTATCTATTATTTAGGAATTTGAATTATAAAAAATTGTTTTTTATTTAGCAACATGACAAATAATTTTCTGTAATATTAATAATTTAACAAATTCTAAAAGAGATAAAATTTTAACTAAAATTTATTGAACATTGAATTGCAAAATTAAAAAATTTTTTTTACTTTTAACACCATAGATTTTATACTGTTCACTTTTACGCAATTTTATTTCCCATTTCACTCCGTCAATGATGTGTAATTTTTACTATTAAGAAACGATTTAAATTACTTTTATTTTTATTGACATATAAGGTTATAATAATGACATTTACATAGAATAAGAAATTCCTTGAAAATAGAATATTTGCACTGGACAAAGAAGTTGAAATCCTGAGATGAATTTTAGTTAAAATATTTAGAATTAGTTTGAAAGAGATGGACTGGAACTTGATGAGAAACTAATAACTGCGACAGAAAAAACTGTGTCCTGACATCCATATAGTACTTAATGTGTTCTATTAGAACTTAAACTGAAAAAGAAAAATTAAGTTTGTATTTTATATTTTATATTATATATTAATATTTTATGTTTATGTTTTAAATAAAGAAAATAATATACCCTTCATCTCTGAGCGTTTGTTGGACAGCGTGAAAACTTATATTAAGAGCACGGACTGTATCCCTGATACTATGTGTTGGATTCTCTCTAAAATATTTTATAATTCGCTCTTCATTTTTCACAGTTCGAACACTTCTAGCACGTCCTGCTTCATTTTTTTTACTAGGAAGCAAATTGCCAGTTTCTTTGACCCGCTGAACAGCCCGAAGAACAGTTTTATTGCTCGTCCTTTGGTTGGGATGACGTTTTCTGAATTCTGCAGCCGCGGCGTTTGCATTAAACCCAAATTCTCCGTACAACAAAACCATTTCCGAATATTCTTTAGCAGTATATGCTACCATTATTATTCAATTCAAATAATATAGCAGTATATGCTACCATTATTATTCAATTCAAATAATATGCGGAACTGCAAAAACGACACGGACACAAAATGATGAAACAAAAGAACTTTACAAGAACATTGTATATGTATATGTATATATCGCACGATAAATTGAATTTCATTTGTTTTTTCCGCAGTCAAAAGCGTAGAATTAAAAATATTGGAAATCTCTATTATTTTTATTAATACACTGAATAATAAAATATTAACAAATTTATAAATAAAAAGTAAACAAAAAAAATGAATAAAGAAAATGAATAAAGAAAATTAATAGGAAAACAAAATAAATAATAATGAATAAATAAATAATGAAATAAATTGTTTTATTTATCATCTAAACCAACGATTTTTTTGAGGTTATAATTCAAATGTATATTATTTATTTTTATTAAACATTACAATTCATTTATTTACATTAAACATATTAATTAATTTCTTTAGAATTTAAGCAAACATTATAAATGTCAACATGTCATTTAAAAACCTTTAAAATATTTTTGGAGGTTATCGACATCTGATACCCATGAGCACCCATGAGGTACAGAGAATATAAAGATCCCTAACTATTCGATAAACAAGCTCCATCTTTTGATTTTACTTATAAACACATTATACTTTTACCAACATGAAACTGAATGATGACATTATGGTACACTCACCACCTCATTCATTTTTTCTGACTGTAGTTAAAGAAAATTATTCAATGTCCTCCGTGAGCAGGGATGTGAAGGTAATTTACCCTACGTAAATTACATAGTTTTTTACATGTAATTTACGTGCGTAAATTACGTCTTTAATATTTTACACAATGCATTTCTTTGACGGTGGGGGGGGGCAATTTACGTAAAAAACGTAAATTACATATAGTGTAATTTACGTAAAAAATACTCGAGTTGCTCGTAACTTTACATCCCTGTCCGTGTGCATTGCTTTGAAAGATTATTATTATTATTATTATCCCAAAAACATTTGGTCGTTCACACTTGGAGGAATTCTAGAGAGAATTTTGTAACTCGTATAGTAACTTAATTGGCCTTTACTTGAAAATTACTGGGAAATTAGTAAATTTTCTGTTGATTTTTAAAGTGTGCCAAATGTTTCAGAATTTAGGGTGCAATTCCATGTGAGTCGAATGCGTAAAACCGAAAGCAAGAAAATCATGAGAGCGAGAAAGATAGCATTATTAGCCTATAGAAAAGAATAGAAATGCCTATTTCACAGTGCATGCATTGGATGTTGTGAATGCACCCTAAACATTGTAAGTAAGTACTTTTCTGTAAATGGACAAATATATCTATCTCTGTATCTACTCTGTCAGGCTATGTCTACAATAGGCTCTTTTTACGTTTTGTATATATTAAGGCCAAAGCAGAATAGAAAAGTAACTGGAATCGCACACGTAAACGTAAGAATGAGTTAGAGAAGAATAAACAATATACCTATCCTTCTCTAATTCATTCTTCCGTTTGCGATTCCGGTTACGTTTCTATTCTGCTTTGGCCTTTATGTTTAACATAAGGGCATAAAAAGAGCATATTGTGGACATAGCTTCATGGTTCTCGTTTTACATCGACATGGGACGGCATCTTAAAACGTAAATCCGTAGACAGTGAGAAAAAGAGAGAAAATAACAGAAATATCGTCTATCCTTTCCTTAAAAGTTTACGATTTACGTTTTAATTGTACGTTGGTCTAAGGGTGCAATCCCATGTGAGCCGAATGCGTAAAACCCAAAGCAGAAAATCATGAGTGCAAAAGAGATAGGTAGATATTGTCTCTCTTGCACTCATGATTTTCTTCTTTCGGCTCACTTGGGATCGCACCCTAATTTAGTTTAAAAAGGTTAACTCGAAATGCACCGATTATAAATAAAATAAATATTTATTTTTATAATGTACACTCAATATCATATATGCTGTCCTTCCGGTCTGACGGAATTTTGAAAAGTCGTATGATTTCTGTCAAAATGTTTTTAGTTTATGACATATGAATAAACATTTGTATGTCACGAACTAAAAATATTTGACAGAAATCATACGACTTTTCAAAATTCCGTCAGACCGGAAGGACAGCATATATGTTATTGCCTGTACTTCTATTTTAATTGGTTTAGTGTCGGAAAATTTCCAAAAATTGTCCAATCAAAATACAGGCTACATGAGAAATGACGCTTGACGCGACGCTTTACGCCTCCATGTGATTGCACCCTTATTACATTGTTGGTGTCACACCATCTTGTGTCACACGCATTACAGATTACAGCGTTCTGTTTTTCGACGGTTGATGTAAGAATCATTTTAACTTATTATCAGGAACTTCTATTTTACTCAAGTTTCAAGACCCTCTATATAAAAGCTTGTTTATGACAGTGAGTGATCAACAAGTAACAAGTGTTTAAATGTACCTCGCAGTTTGAAATAAACAAAATTGTGAAATCTACGTGATAAAATATTTTCTTTACTAATTCTTTGTAGTCTGCACAACATTAAATTGTTTTGGTAATTTTATATTATTATATATTATCATTACAAAGATAAGTTATACCATACTTTTTATCCAGTTTGGAATAAAAATACAAAACTAGCCGGTCGGCACACGTGAGTGTTTTTTAAAATTAAAATACACTTTAACTTATTGTTTCTACTGTTATTAAATATTTTATATAGTTTTTTTTTGTATTCATACAATGTGTATTATTATATTCGTTCAATTTAAAAATGATTATTTGCAAATTAACATTTGTCAATAAAAATTATCTTTTTGCGACATCCACAACACTTTGTGCCGTTTCAAGATGCGGTGCAAAGTGCAGAATGCAAAGTCGAAATTCACAAGTGCAAGAGAGAGATAGGCGCGGTTATTACTGTCTCTTTCATTTTACTCAGTCTATGTTTACACCATAAATTCGCGAAATTTGTGCGCAAAGCATGATGAGATAAAAAAGGACAGAGTTTTTCCTTTTAACCTCTTTCACATTTCCGAACGAGTTTGTTAAGGAAGAATGGTACGGACAGTCAAAGGAAAAGTTATAGTCCGCAATACATATATTTTCGTATATTTGTAAATAAAATTACAATATAAATTAAAAGTGTCAACAACAATTTAATTTTCAACATTTTGAATCATTAAAAGTAGAATTTGAATATAAGAATTACAATATTTACTCGCTGTATGAAACAATTGTCAAATTTTAGGTTATGTTATACTTCAATCGTTTTTTACAGTAAGAAAATTGTAATTCAAATTCAAATTTAACTTTTAATGGTTCAAAATGTTGAAAATTGAATTGTTGATACTTTTACTGCAAAACACTTTTAAAATATTTAAATTGAAATTTTATTTATAAAAATTTATGAAAATAATATGTGTTGGACTAACTTTTGTTTTGACTATCCGTACCAAGCTAAAATTAAATATTGCTGCATGTACCAATTGAAATTATAGATTTTCTGCTGTAATTTAAAGTTTAACGGTGTTCCACAGTGGAAGGTAGGTATGTCGTCCTTTAAAAATGGCTGCCAGTTCGTGACAAAAGAATATGTTTCCGCTATTCTGTCAGTTATGGCAAAAGTGGAAAAAGTACGTTAATCGTTTTTACTAATGTAAATTAGTAATTAATTAGTAATTAATTCAATTACTTATTGAAAATTATTGCTTTGTGTTAAAATTGTAACACCTCAATATTGTAAATCTGATAAATAAAAACTTTATGAAATGATTTTAATTTTTATTATAACCAGTCTTATTTCCCACCGACTTATTATTGGTGGTACAAATATTTTCTTTAATTAGATGATATTGTTATTTTTGGATCTACTTTAGAAGAACATAATAAAAATTTAGGTTAATTCATAGAAGGGACTAAAAGTCTTGGAATTAAAACTCTACAACCGGATAAATGTGATTAACCTCCTTCAGAGTTTAACCAAAACCAACAAACTTTACAGAAAGTTTAATCATTTTTAGGATTAGTCGGATATTACAGAAAATTTATTAAGAATAGTATTCATATTGATCAAGGGGAAAAATGTCGTTTCTGAAATAGTTGAAAATTTTGAAAACACTGAAATATTTCAAAGAAAAATTTTTAAATTTAATCCTAATAAAAAAATGATAAAAAAAATATCAATTGCCAACATCAGCGTTTCATGGGCAAAGAAAAACATTTAATTTCCCTCAAATAACAATAAATTGCACAAATAATAAATTTCTCTAGAATAAAAAACAATTTCGAAATGTATTACACACTTTACTTGTTTTGGTATTTGCGGTGTTTTTGCGTTTATTATTCATGAATTTCAAATACATTTTTTGATAATATTATTTTTTTTTTAGAGATTATGATTCATCAGTAAAGTATAATTATTGTTGGTAATTGATAATAATCAAACAGGTCAATACAATCATGACCTATGTTATGTCAATTAAGTTTCATTTCACAATACCAAATTCTTATCACAACACCGCGTGCTACAAAATGTAACTCTTAGTCTCTTTTTTGCTTTTGAAATCAGAGTTGGATAAAATTTAACTCTCGTGAATAAAAATTCTTTTTCGTACTAAAATATTACAAAATTACCATTTTTCATTTTCCAGAAAGTATCCATTATGATTTTCAAGTTGTACAAATCTCCTGGTTTGACATGTGGACAGTATCAAAAAAAATTAAAGGCAGTTAATAAAATAATAAACGATGGGGAAAATTTGAAAACTGAATTATGTTATTACATTGAATCGAAAAATTCTCTCAGCAATGATGAAATCAATCTTTTGAAATGGATTTTGAGTTCACCTTTTGAAAAAGAACAATTGAGTGAAACAAGTGTCTTTGAAAATGTAGATCGTGAAGGAAGTGTCCTTATAGAAATAGGACCAAGGTAAATAAGTAACAGTAATTTCTTTTTGGCATGTTTATTTTTAAAAAGAACTAATTTAAAGATATTAACTAATTTCAACTAATTTAAAATTTAGTTTTTCAATAATTATTTTTCCAGTTTTATTTTATTAAATTCAAATTTCTTTATTTTAGATTAAATTTCTCAACACCTTTCTCAAGCAACGCTGTGTCAATTTGCAAATCCGTGCATTTACTAACAGTAACAAGAATTGAAGTTTCCACCAGATATTTAATAAACTCAGCTGTAAATAAATTAACGGAACAAAAAGTAAGAATTTCCTTCACAGAATATTACGTATCTTTTTGACTATACAACTTTATGCAATTAATTTTTTTTGTTCGTACAGATCGTAGACGCTCTTCATGATCAAATGACAGAATGTCGTTATTTAAAACCAATAGAAACTTTCGATCATGGTTTTCGTCCTGGAAAATGGTTCGAAGTTGATATCCTAAATTGTGGACGTAGTGCCTTAGAGGATGTCAATACAAAACTGGGTATTAATATTCTCTTTCTTTGAATTTAAAAATTTGAAAAAAAAAAATTCCACCCTCACATGAGACGAGAATTTATCGGCAAACTTAGTTTTAAAAATAAAAAATTTTTTTTTTCACCAGGTTTGGCATTTGATAACTGGGATTTGGAATTTTACACGGAACTTTTTCAAAAGAAACTTAAAAGGAATCCAACAAGTGTGGAATGTTTCGATTTGGCACAATCGAACAGTGAACACAGTCGACATTGGTTCTTTAAAGGTCAATTGATTATTGATGGAGAGAAAAAGGATGAAAGTCTTTTGGATATGATAATAAAAACACAGGATACATCAAATTCTAACAATGTCATTAAATTCAGTGACAATAGTAGTGCGATAGAAGGATACGATATTATTACACTTTGTCCTGAAAAAACAAATGCTCCGAGTTGTTTCTTTTTAAAAAAATTACAACAACATCTTATTTTCACGGCAGAAACACACAATTTTCCCACTGGAGTTGCTCCATTTAGGTAAAATTCTTATGTGTGCTACAATTTTTGCCAGAAGTAATTTTTATCTGGTGCAATTTTTACCAAAAGTAATTTTTACCAGAAGTAATTTTTATCTGGTGCAATTTTTACTAGAAGTAATTTTTATCTGGTACAATTTTCACCAGAAGTAATTTTTACCTAGTACAATTTTTACCAGAAGTAATTTTTATCTAGTGCAAATTTTACCAAAAGTAATTTTTACCTGGTGCAATTTTTACTAGAAGTAATTTTTACCAGGAGTAATTTTTATCTAGTGCAAATTTTACCAAAAAGTAATTTTTACCTGGTACAATTTTTACCAGACGTAATTTTTATCTGGTACAATTTTTACCAGGAGTAATTTTTATCTGGCATAATCAATATTTGTGACGCGACGTGAAGAAAGGTACCTAAGAAGCAAAAAGTTATAGGTTATGTTTGTCATTTTGAAAGTGAAAATACATGAAGAGGATTAACTTTCAGTGCAAAATAATGATTTTTAAGTTTTTCTTATATCTAAAATATTCAATAAAAATTATTTTTCATTTTACAAAATAAAAAAATAATCCTTAAATCAAGGTAAAACAATCATAAACATAACCTATAATTTTTTGCTTCTTAGGTACCTTTCTTCGCGTCGCGTCACATTTAATATATTGATTTGGAAAAAGAAATTCTTATTTGGAAGAATTTGGAATAATTTTTATTCGACTATTGTTTATTTTATCACAGTGGAGCTACTACAGGAACTGGCGGTCGATTAAGAGACATTCAAGGAATTGGTCGAGGAGGTAATTTCATAGCAGGCACTGCTGGATACTCTGTCGGAAATTTACACATTCCAGGTAAAAATTTTATTGACTAATACTAATATATAAGAATAGAGTAAGCCTGAAAGTGAATCAACTCGTTAGAAGGAGACAGACAGTGTTCTACCGTCCCCTCTTCTTTTCTTCTCTAATAACGCTTGCGCATTAGTTCATAGACGCATTATTCTTCACTGCGCAAGCGTTATTAGACAAGGAAAGAAGAGGGGCCGATAGAACACTACCTGTCTCCTTCTACTAAGTTGACCTTGAACTAAAGTCAACGCCGATAACACGGTTTCCATCAATTGATACTAATTCTTGTCCAATTATTTTCACTTATTTACATTTTATTCTGGTTTTTTAACTCTAATAATAAATCGTTTCCCTAAAAAATTAATTATGTTATAAATTAAAATAGAATACGAGTTACCATGGGAGGAATATGATTCCTATCCGAGCAATCTTGCTTCTCCCCTTGAAATCATAGTGGAAGCCAGTAATGGTGCTTCTGATTATGGAAATAAATTCGGCGAGCCCGTTATTTCTGGATTCGCAAGAACATTTGGAATGAAAAATGTTGGGGGAGAGAGACGCGAATGGATAAAACCAATTATGTTCAGTGGTGGAATGGGAAGCATGGATTCCAGTATGACTGAAAAATTATCACCAAAAAAAGGTTCTTATTGATGATCCTTCTTGGGTATTAATTTTACATTTGTTGGTAAATAATACTATAATTGAAAATTGATATTATAGGTATGAAAGTTGTAAAAATTGGTGGACCTGTCTATAGAATTGGAGTAGGTGGTGGTTCTGCAAGTTCCGTTGAGGTAAAATATTTTCTATAAAACATATTTCTTTCTGATGTTTATTATCAATTACTTTAGTGATTGTTCTCCTGGTTTTCCTGGGACAAATAAAGAAATAATAAATAGTAATCAGTTCCTTGAATCTGCGGCTCGGGGAGAAAAAAATAAGATACATATTTTATTTCAGGTACAAGGAGACAACGAGTCAGAATTGGATTTCGGAGCAGTGCAACGTGGTGATGCCGAAATGGAACAGAAACTCAATCGTGTAATACGCGCTTGTGTTGAAATTGGAGAAAAGAATCCAATTTTGAGTATTCATGATCAAGGTGCTGGTGGAAATGGTGAGATTTATTTATATCCTAATGGTAGTAATTTATGGTATAAAACCATTTCTGCTGATGCCTAAAGTAGAAACCTAGTAAGTCGCATTTGCCATAAGGGCGAGCGTTCTCCAGTTTCGTTTTTCGAATTTCGCCCTTATGGCGAAACTAGGTAAGTAAGGACGAAAGTCGAAGAACGGACGCTCGCCCTTAAGCAAACGCGACTTTCTAGATCTGTTCAGGGTTTATTACTTCTTAATGTTTCTTCATTATGATTCTATTTCAGCTAATGTTTTAAAGGAAATTGTTGAACCAGCCGGTGCTGTAATATTCACCAAAAAATTCGATTTGGGCGATCCTAGTCTATCGACCTTAGAACTTTGGGGCGCGGAGTATCAAGAAAATGACGCCATCCTCTGCAACTCTCAAGATACAGAATTGTTAAAACAAATATCAGAAAGAGAGAAATGTCCAATAAATTTTGTTGGAACTGTCACTGGAAATGGGAGAATTATTTTGTCCGAAGAAGAAGAATGCAATGATGTGAAATATTTAACCGGTTCTGATAAAAATGCAAAACATCCAGTTGATCTTGATCTTGAATTAGTCCTTGGAAAAATGCCAAAGAAGGTAAGTTTAGAAAAAAATTAATAAAATAATCCTATTTCTATATAAGTAATTGTTTGGTAAATTATGAGTTTATTATATTACAGACATTTAATCTTGAAAGAAAACACCAACAACTTAGTCCTTGTTCATTGCCACAAGATTTAACAGTGAAAGGAGCTTTAGAGAGAGTTTTAAGATTGCCCTCAGTCGCAAGTAAACGGTATTTAACCAATAAAGTTGATCGCTGTGTAACAGGATTAATTGCTCAACAACAATGTGTTGGTCCTTTGCATACTCCACTTGCTGATGTCGCAGTGACAGCATTAACACATTTTTCCTTGGTAAGTAAAAAAAACTATTGCATTTTAAATATATAATTTCAATTGAAATTTGAATCAAAATTTCAATTAAATTTGAATCAAAATGTTAATACAAAAATATTTTCTATTAACAGTATTTCGATTAAAAATAACTATTCTTGTATCAACATTTTGATTTTAATTTGATCGCAACTATTTTGTATTTATGATTTTTACATATTAATAATATAACAATTGACCCATTGTGAAATAAAAACTCTTCTCCGAGCGATCGTTGGGGTGAGACCGCTTCGAGAGCATTCGAGAGAATGCCCCGATTCTGTTGCGCGCTTGACTTTTATACCGAAAGCTAATGGGCGGGGCTTCCCCACTCGGTCTACTGGTCGCTGGAAGGTGCGCGCATGCTTCGTGAACGCTAGGGCCGTATGAAAGCATCACGTTACCCTTAGAAATTATTTATATTCTAATTTTATATTTTTATTACAATATTTTTATTTTTTTTAGTGTTAGATGTTTTTAGATGTTAATATAAATAATCGGTTCATATAATAATAATTTTAAGTGTAATGTTATTCACATTATTTGAATTAACAATTTAAATTACAGGTTGGCGTAGCATCAGCCATCGGTGAACAACCCATAAAAGGTTTAGTAAATCCAGCAGCTGGTGCAAGAATGTCTGTAGCAGAATCACTTACAAATCTAATGTTTGCGCCTGTTTCAAATCTAAAAGTAATGAAAATTAATCTTTAATTATCAGCGTTTTAGTTATAATTTTAATTAATATCTAATTTTCGACATAAAAAACCATCTTGATCGGCATAATTTGATTCTCAGGATGTGAAATGCAGTGGAAATTGGATGTGGGCGGCAAAATTACCTGGCGAGGGTGCAGCATTGTATGATGCATGTTCGGCAATGTGCGCATTAATGAAGGACTTGGGAATTGCCATTGATGGTGGAAAGGATTCCCTAAGTATGGCTGCTAGGAATGGTAAAGAAATAGTTAAAGCACCTGGAACTCTTGTTATTTCGAGTTATGCTCCTTGTCCGGACATCACAAAGGTGAATCTCAAAGAGTTTGATTTTAGTGTCAAATTATTCGCAGTATGAAAAATTTTTCCATTTTCTGCAAGAATTTAATGTCGTTTTGCTTAATGATCAGATTGTCACACCGGATTTAAAATTACCGTCATTGAAAAAGGAGGGAAATATCATCTTTGTAGACTTATCGAATGGAAAGAATCGAATTGGCGGATCTGCCCTAGGACAAGTTTTCATGCAGCTCGGTAATGAAGCACCAGATGTTGATAATCCAGCTGAATTGAAAAACGCTTTTAATGCAACTCAATGTTTACTAAAAGGTACAATTCCATTTGGAACATACTTTTAATTTGTAACAGAAAGTATTTATTATATTCGTATCTCATGATATTTTTCTCCACTATGAAATTTACAGATCGGAAGATTCTATCTGGTCATGATTCAAGTGACGGTGGTTTGATTACCTGTATTTTAGAAATGTGTTTCGCTGGTATTTCCGGAGTGAATATAAATATCAGTCATAAATTAGGTACACCGGTAGAAATATTATTCTCCGAGGAAATAGGATGGGTTCTTGAGATTGAAAAGGATGAAACGGATTATGTTCTCGGTATATTTAAAAAGTACGACGTTAATGCCTTTCTAATTGGAGAATCTGTAAATTATGGTTTACAGTCAAAGGTTAAATATTCACATTTTTTCGCATGATAATTAAATTAGCAGTAATTTATATTGAATTCGTGATGAACTATTTCAGATTACGATTGCTGTCAATGGTGAAACTGTGTTGAATGATAAAGTTCATGATTTAATGGAAATTTGGGAAGAGACCAGTTTTAAATTAGAATGTCGTCAAACAAATGAGGATTGCGCATTGCAAGAATTTACAGAATTAAAAACAAGACGCGCTCCTGAATATAAAATCACATTTAATCCTGATTTTACATTTAACCTGGAGACTCCATTGCCACGTAAGTTAAAATTTTCAAGTTACTTACTTAATATTTACTTCTTTGTTCCTGAAAAAACCAGATTTGCCTGTACCAGACGAATGGTACAAGCAAATGCGAGTACTCCTAATTACAAGTCGTTCTGTAGACGCAATATTTAATAGATGTTTAGATTTTAAGGTATTATTTGTAAGGAAAAATTCTACGGGGAAACTTGTGGCTAGTATTAAGCAATGTATAAATATAAATTCTTTCGTTCAGTTCGAACTTCACAGGTAAAATGAGACTTTTCATAACGAAAGTTCATAATTCTTTGAGATCAAATTTATTTCTTTCAAATGGAAATAATTTTGAGAATTTTATTTATCTAGATAAAATCAATGTAGCTGTAATAAGGGAAGAAGGAACAAATGGTGACAGAGAAATGGCGGCTTCATTCTTGCAAGCTGGATTTGAAGTGTGGGACGTTACGATGCAAGATCTTTTGCAAAATAATGTAACCTTGGACAGTTTTAGAGGAATTATCTTCCCAGGTGGATTCAGTTATGCAGGTAATTGAAAAGGAGTAATAATTATTAGGTAATGTTAATAATCCAAAAGTAAACAGATATGATCAATGTTTTATAATTTTGGACCAGTAATTACTATATAGTAAATCAGTAATTACTATAAGGACTTAAGCTAAGAAATTACGTCCTCTAAATTCCAAAATTGTTTTTCTTACAGACGTTCTAGGATCTGCAAAAGGATGGGCTGCCAGTCTTCTCTTTAATTCAAAATTGCGAGATCAGTTACAGTCATTCAGACAACGCAAGGACACTTTTAGTTTTGGTGTTTGCAACGGTTGTCAGTTAATGTGCTTGTTAGGATTTATTGACGAATCAGAAGAAGGTGAGAATGTTGCAATGATTATATTCTAATTCGATAAGAATCGAAAGTTAAATACTTTTTACAATTTAACAGGTAAGTCAGGAATTTTCCTCGATCATAATAAATCGGAGAGATTCGAGTGTCGATGGAGCACTGTGAAAATAGGAAAGTCAACTTCAATTATGCTGAAGGACATGGAGGAGACACAGTTTGGAATTTGGGTTGCTCATGGAGAAGGAAGATTTACATTCCGAAATGATGAAATTTTAAAGAAACTCGAAAAGGACAATTGCATTCCTATTAAATTTGTCGATGAGGATGGAAAACCCACAGAAAGATATCCATTAAATCCAAATGGTAGCATTGGTAAGTCTGCTGTCCAAAGTAAAAACCTAGCAAAGTCCGGCATTTGCCATAAGAGCGAAAGTCGAATAACAAAGCTAAGGGACGCTCGCCCTTATGGCAAATGCGACTTACTAGGTTTCTACTTTGGACAGCAGGAGTCTGAATTATATCTTATTTGGTAATTTAAAAAGAATCCTACTGATAATATAGTCAGAAAACGACAGAAATTTAGTCAGAAAACGAGAGAAATTTAGTCAGAATCCCTAACGTTTCTAGTCTACTTTTATTACGCTTGCACTCTCAGAATTAGTCTGGAATTAACATTTTCACTATCAGGTGGAATTGCTGCTGTCTGTTCACTTGACGGAAGGCATTTGGCAATGATGCCACATCCAGAAAGATGTACCTTATCATGGCAATTACCTTGGGTTCCGGCTGATTGGGAATCTAAATATTCTCCTTGGCATAAACTTTTTGTCAATGCGTACGAGTGGTGTTCATCATCAATCTTGTAATTTCTTACAAAAAAAAAATGTAAGAATTCTGAACGAATAAAAATTCTCACAAAATAGTTTGGGGTATTTTTTTACCCCAGTTTTGTTCTTTTGACTGAACTGCGAAAATCTGACAGTTGAAGACGTAAATGTGATTAGTAAACACTAAAATTAACCTTAAAAACAATAAATTTACAAATATAAATTATTTTACTGTTCGCTTGACATTTTATTATATTTAAAGAGTTTAAATATGCGCGGTTTTTACTACCAATCAGAAATTTATTGCGGCGCAAGCGCAGTTGCGTCTGGTGAAGGTCGTTGGCATCACGTGACTCCTGGCGTCTTTATGCTAGAGTGGGGGAAATGTATAAAAAGCAGAGACAGAGCAACATCCGGTAGTAATTAATTGACGGTTGTCATATAATATTATCGTTATAAAATAAACTAAAGAAATAGGTACAAAATAAATTAAAAGTGCAAACAGTGTTCTTTTTATATTGTCTCGATTTCTTTTATTTTTTTTTATCTTCTTCTATTTATTAAAAATTGAACTTTAAATTTAAACTAAAAAATCTTTGTGAAAATTTTCACAAGATTTTTGAGTTTAAATTTAAAAGTCTTAAGACTTTAACTTTCGAGGGTGATTGCGCGCGTGTATGATTTTCGGTGCTCACCCTTCAGAGCGGGTCAATACTGCGTGCGCATTTTTTCATCACCGTGTGATTGAAACAGTAGCATGGACCAGAAGCGGAGGAAAAAAAATATATTCTCGTTTATTTAATTTTTTATTTAACATTACTGTCCAAATAGTGTTAAAATAAATATTATTGAAATATATTTTTCTCCTTTCTAATTATTAGTGGGGAAAAAATTAACAGTAGTTTAGTGATATTTTTAATAGTATATAAACAAATAATATTAGGTTATAACAATATATAAGAGAGAAAAAAGAAAAAAACATAATTAACAACGGTAAGTTTTATTAATATTTTCAATATATGTTGTAATTTTTTTATTTTAATTGACTATAATTGTTACTATAATTTAGTATAAATAAAATATAAATAAAATAAGCAACTAATCTTTGATTAAAATTAAAACTAAAATTATTATGTAATAATTTTTAATTATCAAAATAATCCGTTGAAGTAATGCGGTAAGAAATTTTAATACAAAAGTAAGTTATATTTTGTTGTACGTTTTGTGATAAATGGATTATTTTTGGGTGAGTTCAAAAATTATTATACGTACATAATTTTAGTTTATTGGCAAAAAGGGCAAGTAATGATATTATATATTTTTATTACAGATGACGATTTATTTTACAAAATAGTAATTTGAAGTTTTTTATACGAATTTTAGATTTGTATTCATAACTGTAGTGTAAGAGGAAAAAAATGTTTATTGAGACATTGCTTCGTTACTTCAGGTAAAATTAATTCTTATATTATTAATAATTATAAAATTTTGTATGTAAATTGTTAAATATCTTTACTATATTTTATATTATTCGTGTGTTTTCTATTTTACAGATTCTTAAAATCGCTGTAAAAAGCATCGACTACCTCTGAAAGCGACTAAAAATTAAATTTCAAAATGGGGACAAAATTTGCTGCATGTAAGTAGACATTTGTGAATTCTGCCGTCCAAAGTAAAAATCTAGTAAGTCGCATTTGCCATAAGGGCGAGCGTCGCTTAGCTTTGTTATTCGACTTTCGCTCTTATGGTAAATGCCGGACTTGCTAGGTTTTTACTTTGGACATAAGAATTTAACTTTATGTATGTTTAGCACAGCATAAGT
This sequence comes from Leptopilina clavipes, assembly GCA_001855655.1. NCBI lineage: Eukaryota > Metazoa > Arthropoda > Insecta > Hymenoptera > Figitidae > Leptopilina > Leptopilina clavipes. The sequence goes on along the minus strand of JUFY01027206.1, from coordinate 21,564 downwards.
AAAACAAATAAGCAGAAAAATAAAATCTTATATTTAATATTTAACCTCTAATTGTGAAACATACGATTTTTATAGACACTCTAAAACTCACATGTTTGCACGAGTATTACCAAAGGCTGTTGTATGGAAGTTTACCAATTCCAAGTGGATTTGACATGGCGAATACAATTAAATTCTTTTCACAAACTCTATTAGGTAAGAAAAAATATTTGTGACGCGATCTGAAGAAAGGGACCTTAGAAGCAAAATTTTTTAGGTTAAGTTTGTAATTTTTGAACTAAAAATACTGAAAATATAGTCAGAAAACGACAGAAATTTAGTCAGAATTCCTTATGTTTCTAGTCTGCTTTTATTACGATTAATGAAACGTTATTTAATTATATGCATTATTTATAGGTCTGTTAAAAGAAGTACGGGAATCCCCTCTGGAAATGATGCAAACGCAAGCTCTCGATAATGAGAGAATGGCAATGTATCCCAGTTTAGATTACAGACAACTTTATAATGCTCTGACGCAGTTAATGGATGTTGTGCCCTTAGTACACATTGGATTAAACGGTAGATATTAATTGTATTTTCATCATTTAATGGTTCATAATTATAATTTTTTAATTCGCAAATATACATAATTATAATTTTTTAATTCAATTATACATAATTCATGGAACTAAACCAATTTTTATTCTTAGAAATTAATTTAAATTATCTTTAGCATTTGGACAAGCCATACTGCAGTGTCTTGCCTGTTTATTACCATTTTTGGAAAACGACTTAATTGACAATGTGCCATATTTAACTGCAAGTGCCGTTGCTGTTTTTCCAATTGAATTACATCAGGAAATCATAAACTATCTCTGTTACTACATTCTACCATTTACCATCAGTAAGTTCCTGTCGATTATTTACCAATTTTTATATTCTTGAGACTAAATGTAACGCGATCTGAAGAAAGGGACCTTGGAAGCAAACAAATTATACAGGTTACGTTTGTGATAGATTAATCTTGATTAAAAGTTCCTTTTTAATTATGTAAAATCAAAATTAGATGCATATTTTTATTGCATATTTCGGATATAATAGACTTAAACATCGATGGTTTGTATAAATAGTTGATCCAATTTCTGTATTTTTACTTCAAAAAATTACAAACTTAACCTCAAAAATTTTGCTTCAAGGTCCCTTTCTTCAGATCGCGTCACAAATATTCCTCTATGAAACAAGACACAATTTTGCGCATCTAAAGTGATGTCTATTATACTTTTTTTCTCTAATTACTGTATTATAGCCAGAAAAACTGAAGATGGTTCAGAAAACTATGCAAGTCAGTCTGTATCGGCAATAATCATGATGGTTCTTCAATATTCAAATAATTCCGGTAAAATCAATTTGTTTGCATATAGTCTTTTTTCCTTCTTGTATTTTTATAATTTTCAATTCCGATTTTCTGTTTTTATCTGATTAGCTTTTATCTAATTAGTCTTCTTTTCCGATTGTCATCGCTTTTTCCAAAATTATTTTGAAGCTTTTGGGAATTATTAATCAATCGAATTTTTTTCCAGCTCATCACTGTCAAATTCTTGAATGTCTAATGGCCTTTAAACGAGAAATAATAAAAGATATTTTATGCGTCGTTGCATACGGTACATCATACGCTAGAATATCTGCCGCTAAATTACTGATTTATTATTGGCCTAGTGTGAATCAAAATCTGTTCGATCGTCGCTCAGTATTATTAAAATATGCAGGTATATATAATAATTTAGATTTTTTGCAAAATAATAATTTTGCAAAAAATCTACGAATCGTGAAAACAAATATAGAAACTAACATTTACTATTCATCATTTTAGACGATTTAGAATCTTTTGCCTGTCAGAGGGATTTGTGTCCAAATGCCGGTAGCATTGAAGCGGGAAAAGTCTGCTATGATCATCGAACGTCAATTACGTTTGCAAACGAATCACCACCGCCATTATATCTTTGCATTGAATGCGCAAATGAAATACATCGTGAACATTCAAATTTAATATTTCACGATGTATTACATCGAATGCAACAAGGCTCAATTTTGTGTGAAAATAAAGTATGCGGATTGATAAAATTATTCATCAAAATTAATATTTTTTTTTTAACACTGCGATAATTCAATTGGTCTTTTATTTGCAGAATTGCAGAGCGAATGATAAATCAGCAATTAGTGTCTGCTTTTCTACAGAATGTGCAAGTTATAATGGAAATCATCCAATACGGTACTGCGTGCAATGTCATAATATCAGACATAACAATAGAAGGGGCAATGATCATGTTTACCATACAGCGTTACCTCAAATTTCAAAAATGGATCGTCAGACGCAGACTTACATGGTGCAGGCAATCATCAGGTTTGTACTATTTGTTTAAACGCGTGCATTTATTAAAATGATTTTACCACAAAGTTTAAAGGAATATTCCAACACCACATTTGGCCTAAATTTCAAATAAAACGATGTATTGAATTGATGAGCTAGTTCAAGTCGCTTCCAGATCAGCGACGCTAGATGCGATCTAGCTTTTGAGCTAGAAATTACCCTAGACATTACAGAACATTTTTCTATATGGTTGAATACCCAATACAACTTTACAATAAGTGGAATTGATAGCTTTTGAGCTAGAAATTATCCTAAATATTACAGAACATTTTTCTATATGGTTGTATACCCAGTACAACTTCACAATAAGTGGAATTGATTCCACAATTTAGATGACTCTAAAAGTCGACCTTACTACAGTAATTAATTAAAATCTTTTGAACGTAATACCATTTACGAACTGAATAATTCACGATTTTTATTTCTTTCTGACATATTCTCCATTTGTTACAGTTTGCTTAAAGAATCCGAGCCATGCAGTGCAGACAATAGCAAAGACAATTCAGAATTTAGTAACAGTAAATCTAATATAACATTTTCAGGAGGAGTTACAGTAACTCCTCAATTAATTTTACAAGATAAAATTAAACTAGAAGACTGACAGTTGCTTGGTCGTTATGGAGTATGGCTACTTGTGAGTTTATGTACACCATCCAAAGACATGCCTGATGAAATTTTGGGTCGTTTACTTTCAATGTTATTCCATTGGTTTCATGCCACAGCCTACTCATTTGACGGTGGGTAAATTTTCTACGTTTCTTCATCCAATAATTGGGTAATATACAATTATTCGCGACAAATTAATAGAATTTTACAATCTTAAAGTTTATTTTTATAACTAATCTTTATTTGTTAAATTACAGGCCAAATAGAATGTACGCTTGAAAAATTAAAAACAGAATACGTCTGTACCTGGCTATTTGAAGTAATGAAAACACATTATCAAGTGCTTGTGTCATGTTTATTGCCCCATCCAGCTGATTATGTGCGCATTGGTGGACATTGGTGAGTAATTTTTATTTTTATGGTTAGTTAACCAGGGAATTAAAAATAATTTCGTTAACAATTTTTTTGCAGGGAGAGTTTGACATCAAGAATTCCACACTTGAAAGATGGTCTAAATAGACTATTTTGTTTAGTGCCTTATGAAGTAATAACATCCGAAATTTGGGACTATGTCATGCCACATTGGATGGAAGCAATGGTGCATGACGTACCGGAGAAACATCTATTAGAATTGAAAATAATTCTTTGGTAAAATTCACAGATAATCTATATATATATAATTTTCTCCAGGCCTCTAGAAATTCCCAACTTTATAATATTGTTTGTTGTTGTATTAATTTTTAAGCATTATTAACTGATTGTTTGAATTACAGCAAAATGTTGGATAAAGACATGAGTCCATTAGGATTTGATACAACAAAAATGTATAACTTTATTGCACAAAGATTCATTAATAACAGTGCAATGGTACAAGAGCAGGCTCTTAAATGGTTACAAACTTTAACAATGTTGGAAATTATAATTCCCTTGAATTTGTTATTTTCCATGTTTAAAGATGGCATTGAAGCAATGCAACAAACGTCAAATACGGGCAATGAAAATGTACTGAAAATTATTCAAAATGAAAGCGGATACCATTCATGTGAGTAATTTTTATTTGGAAGGCTGCTTAGGTAGAGATGAAACCAACAGAAGTGTTTTGCATTTATTAAAATTAGGACAACCTTTAAATTTTGATTATTTGATATTATGTATTAATGCATCTTTATATTTCAGGTGGAATGGTGGAGAATGATTCAGAAAAATCAACACCAATTTCTGATGACGTTGTTCCAAATCAAGTTTACGTTGAATTTCAAGTTGATACGGAATTAAATTTATCCTGTTGTGTTTTAATGCTAGATGCTTTATTAAAACAAGTAAGTTGTGCAATAGTCTCTAAACCTTATTAGAGATGACATAGTCTCTAATCCCCCTGTATTTTTGATAATTTAGATATTTTTGAAAACGCAATGTCTTATTTATTAACAGATAGAGTTGCAAGATATTGACAAGAATGCTGGAATTTATAGCAATACGTGTCGTGAATCGTGCTTTTTGATGAAATTAATATTGGAGACGAATTGGAGTACCAATCACACCTGTGTGATAAGTTCTGAATGCACGTACTGTGAGTCAAAAATAGTATGGTATCAACTTTGTTTACAGCTACTGACTTACATGGCTCCTTCTAATTTAGCACATCCACCGGATGTAAGTACAAGTTCCAAATTTAGTGTTTCAATTCCCCTCCAATAGCCTTCAAAGTATCAAAATAAAAGTTCAATTCCCCTCCAATAGGGGCTTTTTAATAGAAAACTAGTCATTATTGTTTGTGTTATAAAATACTGTTGTTGTTATAACTCAACAGGTAATTAATGACGATCTTTCCGATGACTATGGCCGGCGAAATTCTGCCGATGGAATGAAGAAATGTGATTTGAAATCCGAAGTTGGCTTAGGTATGCCAACTCCAGAACCTCATACTGTTGGGAACGTTCTCGTTCACATGCCACATGTACGTATGCGTTGGAACTTTTAACATCAGAAATTAATCAAAAAGAGATAAAGAAAATCCATTAGTCATAAATCTGATTAATTCTGAATCCTTTAAACTTCCTTCCAGAAAGATGAGTATCTTTCTGGAAACGCCAGGAACGTAAAAATCATTTTAGTCAAAATTCTGCTGTCCAAAGTAAAAACCTAGCAAGTCCGGCATTTGCGATAAGAGCGAAAGTCGAATAACAAAGCTGGGACGCTCGCTCTTATGGCAAATGCGACTTACTAGGTTTTTACTTTTAACAGCAGAATTAGTTGTTCACAGAACGTCAAAGTTTCTGAAATTTTTCATGATTCGTGACATTATTTTTAGTGGGAACTATTATAAAAGAAAATTTTGTAACCATAATCTATGTGCTTTTCAGTTTTTCGAGCAAATTATGACTGCCACAGTTGAAACAGTATCAGAGCAATTAGATCTTACAACAATAATTCCAGTGGAGAGGAATGACACTTCTTTAACAGGTGCTGCATTAACGATGAGAAAAGATAATGGTATCTTCACTTTTAATAAAAAAAATGTTTAATCAACGGGTATATTTGACAGAACTTCAAGCAACATATTACAGAGAAATTGATAATTTTCCTTTCTCCAAGATGATCGAAACATTTTTTTTCTAAATTAGTAAAAAATATAAAATTTATCATTTGATTATATCGGAAAAAATGTGTTTCCACTTTTGATACTAAAATTTAAAAAAAAATTTATTAGGAAAAGATGGAGTAAATAGGGGGAAATTGCAGTCGCATATTACCGAGGAACATTCCTTAGGTAATGAAGATCGAAATAGAGATGATTTTTGGCAAACATCAATTGGAGAATTTCAGTTTACTATCGAGGAACTTCCGGAACAATTGCAGTATATTTATAAACTTTTAAAGGTAATTACCCTACTGAAAAATAAAGTCAGAAAACGACAGAAATTTAGTCAGAATCCAGGTTTATTACGATTGGAGACTCAATGTCACAAATTGTATAAATCGATTTTTAGGAAATCAACGAAGTTCAAAATTCGGATATTATATACTATATGCTGCAATGTCTGAGTATTATGTGTTTATATGGTGACGCATTGACAATGGCAGCCAAGGATCATCAGGACTTTTTTATATGGTGTCAAGAGAGTCTTCTTATAAAAAAGTAAATATTTTTACTAAATCAACGACAGAATCGAAAGATCGTTTTTGAAATGGATAAACTGTTTTTATTTTAGTTTATGGGATCTATTAAGTGCTGAACACTCTCATATTGCACAAGTTTCAGTACCTCTTTTACTCCACTGTATATCCCTACCTCATGGAGTCGATACATTTTGGAGACTTATGCAGGAGGAATTTCAAGATACAAACTGGCGCGTTCGATTTACAGCAGGTACACAATATGTTATTAAAAATTTAATTTAATTACCTGAAGTCAAAAACAGTTTTTTATTAATTATTCAGTATGTAAAATAGTTAATAAAAATAGTTTTTGACATCAAATAATTAAAAATGAATCTTTAATCGAGCAAAAAGTTTTCTAAACATAACCTATAATTCGCTGCCACGTCAGGTCCCTTTCACCTTGGAGCGTCACATATATTTGTTTGTTTCATAATAGGAATGTTAATATACTTATTTTTTGGTTGTGAGGAAGTATATCATTTACTTATTATTTCCATACATTGCAGTTGAACGCGTTACTCTAATAGCAAGGTTCATGGACTCAACGCCTTTGAGGAATGTTACCAATTTACAAGCAGTACTAGCGAGCGTATTTTGTTATTTGATTGCCAGTATGGATGATTCAAATGTATGTGTCGCACAGAGAGCTACTTTGAACATCGGAACAATACATGATACAGCAATTAGGGTATAAGAATTTCAAATTCTTTTTAAAATAAACTTAAAGACTAATTACATTTTCGATCCTCTTGTACTTTACCAATAACACCTCTGGACCTATATTTAATTGTTGATGAAAATAAGGCGTAAATTATATGCCAATACTTTTAAAATTATATAATTAAACCCCTTGATGCAAGAACCAGGCATAGAGCATTGAAATTAAATGGGCTGCGTCTGGTTCTTGCATCAAGTGGTTCAATTATTAAAAATATAAATGTTTTCATTTACAGTCGTTAATCTTCTGTCTTGAAACGCAATTCGATACTGTAATTGTGGATAGACCAATGATACTACAATCCGTATATCAACTGCACAATAGTTTAAGTGACAGACGAGTTTTAACTTGGGAATTTTTTCTAAATAGGTTTGATTCAATATTCCTTGAAGCACAAATTGTTCTTGAAAGAACTGGAGAGTTGACACATATTCGAGGTGAGAATAATTTTTACTGCTTTAGTATATTTATTATTTGCTAATTTAAATAAATTGGAGCTAGTTTACTCCTTCCGTATCAGCGACTAAACGAGGATCTAGCTTCAGATGATCCTAGACATTCTAGAACATTTTTCTACATTTCTTAATTTTTCTACCCAATATAACAACAAACTTCATCGCAATAAGTGTGATTCGACGCTCGATCGGAAAGAGATCAAATTTTTCGAATTAAAAATAATTTACTGACAAATTTCATGATGCGAACATTTGTCATTTTACAGATCTCAAAAACACTGATTACAATAATGAAGCATTTCAATTAAAGTTACAAAGAGCTCAAGAAGCACTTTCACAGAATAGTGAAAACAATGCGAGTTCATTAAAAACATTATGTGGAAGTTTCGGTGTCAAGTGGCCATACAAACGCACAATGTCTGCTCCTGCTTCTACAATGCAACGCCAAGATACAAAGCAGGGTAAGGGAAATGATATAATAGATATTTTATTTTTTTATTGTTATAATAGGTAGTAATTTTGTATTTAAAATATTCTATATGTAATATTTTGCATTGTTTTTTTACAGAGAAGGAAAAAATTTATAATCGACAATACTCTGCTCCATCTCTCAAAAGAAAAAGTTCACGATTTGGAGTAGGTGAGTCTAAAAGATTATTCATTATAATTTGAAAAAAATTTTTCCTTATTTTTTTTCCCCACGGATGGTGAAGATCCTTAATGGATCTGTAAGATATAAAGTATTAGTTATCTAGAGCTTCTGACTAACGTCAAAACTGGGTCAAGTCAGAGTTTTTAGATCAGCGACTAACTGAGGTCTAGATTCAGATGACCCTAGACATTCTAGAACATTTTTCTACATTTTTAAATTTTTCCATCCAATATAAATAAATCTGTATCTTCTGAGATCTATAAAATTGCAAATTATCATCGTGGTTAAATACCTATTAGTAATTATTATATTATAATCAATAGAAATTTAGAATTAATAAAATTTACAGATGGTTATGTTCATTCTCTACATATGATAGACGAATCGACCAATTTACCTACATTCATTCACAAAATATTGGACCTTGAAGAAGCTGATACAGAAACATTGCATCTTTTAGTATTTCTGCTAATGCAATTTCTCTCCAGACAAGATCAGGTAATTTTTTCCCAATTAGGTTTTATTGACGAGACATTCTTTCTACTAGTCATCCAAGATTTTTTCGTGTATAGTAAAAATAAATACATATAAATAAATACTTATTAATACTTTAGCAAGATAAGTTTTGAAAATTTCACAAGACTGATTTTTATATTCCACTGGAATTTTTATTATTCCCAAAAAATTTGATCAGTTTAGCAGATATTTTCTCATGAGCTTGAAATTATTTTTTTTTTTATTTTTAGGCGTACCCTACGGAAGAAAAACCTTTATTTAAGACACAAGGTATTGTCCTACGGCATTTATATCTTCTTCTTGGTTACAATCAATCGGATAAAAGTTTTCACACTCAATCGCAAAGGTTAAGGTGGGTAATTTATATTTTACTAATTGTCAAAGTCGTTGCGATTTTTCCAATACAGCTCAATGAATCGACGTTCGATTCGGAGACTTGTTGCTTATTCCCAAATTTTTCTGGTCGATATGACACTCTCGGAATCGAATTATCGACAATTGGACCAGAGGTTCAATAATTTTAATTTGTCATCGACGGAAAATAATATTAACATAAAGAATATTGATTCATTTTAGAAACTCTTCCGTGTTCAATGTATTTATCACAAATTTACCCCAAGTTCTGGATCAAAATAATATTATGGGCTGGGCAACAATTCCTCCTATATTGGCAATTTTACAACACTGTCCATGTCCACCTCACAGTACACTGACAACGGAATGTCAGCCCCCGACATATAGTCTGTGGTATCTTGAACCACATATAAGACGATCGTGGTTAATGTCTCTACTCATCATTTTATACAAGGTGAGATTTTAAATATTATTTTATCTATTCATTCCCTCTTTGTCCAGAACTAATTCACTTTCGACTTCTACAAATTTTTTCAGTTCCAATATGGCCAGCAGGTTTGGTACGATCAGTTGCAGTCATTAATAAAAATTGTCATAAATACATTAAACGGACAACATCATCAATGTAAAAGAATTCCAGGAATGGTTGTAATGTCTGGACCTCCAGCTAGATCTAGAGGTAATGATTATATCGTTATTATTCTATATTAGAATTGACACTTTGGATGACCCACAAGAAGTAAAATAGATTGCTTGTAAAATAGATTTTACTTCTTGTGGATCATCCAAAGTGTCAATTCTAATATAGAATAATAAAACATTTTATTTTTGTATAATTTCGTAGATGTTTCACAACCTTCACTGGGCGAGGAACCAGATTTACTGAATATTGAGTCGGAATTAATAGAGAGTGAAAACGTGCAAAATTTTGAGAAGCCTACTATAAATAATCGTCGAACTTTGAAAAGTACTTCGAACAAAATATACGGAATGGAGACAAGGTGAATAAAACACTGATAAAACTTATTGTAATTTTCAAGTTTGACTTTGAAAGTACTAATTTTCTTGTGTGAACATTTCACGTGTAGCTATTCTTGCAATGCTGCTGATGATACAGAATCGGAATTAGCAGCAATACCTGAAAGTATACAGTCTGATAGTACGCTGCATTATAGTAGTTGTGGTTCTCTCACAGAAGTTGAGGAAAGTATTTGCAATTTTAAAGGAAGAATATCATCATTGAAATTTACAGCATCTACATGTCCTAAAAAAGAAACAACAAGTTTAAATAACAATAGTATCAACTTTGAGGAACATGGAGAAAAGGGACTTCATAAGGTAATAAAAGATTGGACCTAGTTTTCATATTCTAGGTTTACTTTTACTATAGTTTCTATTTCTTTTCCTTATTACAGAAATCCTCAGGTGCAATCGGTGGTTTCAATTCAATGTCAGAAGATACCGTGATTCAAATTGGAACAAAATTTAGTTCTGAGAAACAATTTGAAATGCAGAGAATAACAAGTAGTAATAATTACAGTAATCTGCCTTCCAAAGAGATAACAGGAGCTTCATTTGATGTGGTGGAACATGAAAGGTAAGTGATGAGGATCATTGAACTCCAATGGGGGCTATGTCTGATTCTTGCATCGCAAGACGTTCCAATTATTATGTTTTACTTTTTAGAATAAATACAAATACGAGAACTGTTTCCAACTATAGTGAAAATATTCGATCACACTCTTTAAAATCTAAAGGAACGGAGAGAAAGAAAGGCCATCCGTATTATATTAATGATTTGACACTTCGAAGTCGTCAACTACATGGTGTGGGAAGTACGAATGTTAATCATGTTAATCCAGATTGTTCTCAAATTAATAATAGTAAAAAAGAAATGCAAATGGAAGAAATTAAAAACAATCTAGTGACACCAAAACTCGAGAGACTTCTTCCAGTTGGCATCATATTTCCCGACAAAGGTTAGTCTAACTTTGTTTTCTTTCTAAAAGCAAAAAATTGTAGCCTTGTACAGAATATAGGGAGCATTAATTTGGGAACTCAGTACTTTGAATAAAGATATTGTAGCAGTTGAAATTCGTCTTTTTTTGGCAATTGTAAGGAAACCAAAACATTGACTGATTTATAATCAGATTCATTCATTTAATTCCAATCTTTCAGGGAACTTTCAAGAAGGCAATGGAAGTTCAGTTAGTATTTTTGAAAAACCAACTAGCATAAAGCACATCGAAGTTCCGTTACAGGAGAGATTATTACCAATTGGATTGCGAAGGGAATCGGTTACTGGAATTGTCGATTGTGTTCGTCACGTTCTTGGTATATCAATGTCTCAGGGTGAGTATTATATCAATTACTATTAATAAATAGGTAGCTAAAGAAATTCCTCCAGGTGAGATTTTGAGCCATACTGCTCATTTAGCACATAACCAAGAAAGACTATATTAGTTAATTGATTTGACATTATTAGAAATAAAAAAATTTAATTTACATACATCTTTTTATTTTTAGAAAATTTAAATACACCGAAAAATACTGTAAATGTCTCGGATGAAGAAAAACAAATTGAATCAGTTTCCAAGGATGATCATTCTGTAAGTATTACCAATTTAACCAGGAAGCTTTCTTATTTTATATTAATTAAGTTTGTATTTAAAATTGATTATCTTCCTTCACTCGGCGTAGTCCGGGTTCAAATATTAAGTTAACTTTATCAACAGATGAGTGTCGACATATTTATAATTGTTAATAATTAAACATCAATCCCGACGAATAACTCAGGGTAGGTAATGGGTGAATGAATTCAGTTAAAATTGAGCGTTGCCTAAAGATTTTTATTGGTCAATTTTACTCACTTGGTCGTATTTTCCAAGATTCGTAGTCTTTTAATCTTCCACTGAATACACTTACAAAATTCAATTGTCGACTATACAATAATATATTGATGTACACTTAAGGACGATCGATCCAGGAATGCCGTCAAACCATTGACGCGTTATCGATCAATCATCATCACGCACTCGTCGTTTCCATGCCGATACTCAGGACTCATCATCCTTTAACAAAATTCACCCCGGTCTTCCAATAAATTTTGATATTAATTGAGAATAACTTACTTCGTTACAATATTTAACCTCAGTAAGTCGCATTTTCGATAAGAGCGAAAGTGGATTCGTCTGGTTGATCGATTTTCGTCCTTATGGCAAATGCCGGACCTACTAGGTTTCTAGGGCAGCAGAGTCTGTACGAGAAAAGTTATACTGGCTAGATTAGAGATGATCCATATAAATAATGATTTAAAAAGTAATGATTTTAAAATGTTCTAGAATTTGAAATCAAGTGGGAGACATTCTTGCCTGTGCTCCAATCAGAAAAGATTAACAAAACAAATTGCAATGGAATGTCCACATTCAACATTCGATTCCGACAACTGTATTCATCATTTAAGAAGCACAAGTAAGAAAAGTACTGCTAAAGATTTAGCCCGTTTACGACGAGATAAAATTGGAAAATCGTCAACTACTACAAGTCGAACAGTGATAGCTACCAGTCGTCATGAGTCCTGGTAAGATTTTGTATTTGAAAGTTCAACAAAAAGCTATTTTTTGCTAAATTTTGTTCTATCTTCTTTCACATTCGCATAAATTTTCGCTTTGAAGTTAAATCAAAAGTTTTGAAAAATACTTGAATATTTTTAGGCCCGGTCCAAAAATGCAACCGAACTTAAACAGTACGTCGCAACAAGCATGTCATGCCGATTTTAATCTAAAATCAAGTTTATTCAGAATTGGAGATGAATGTGTACATGAAAGGTAAACAGCGAAAGGAACAACGATTTAAGACGGAACAATTTATAAATAATTGTTAATATTCGTTCATTTTAAATAGGTGCTGTGAATGTGGATTAATAAAGGAAGAGTACTCCGATGAGGAACTTGGATTGTGCATAATTGTATTGGGAACTTTCGTTCATAGAGAACCATCGTTAGCTGCACCGTTTCTACCAGATATTCTTAATGCCGTTACAAAGTAAGTAAAAACTTTTGCTTTTAATAAGCAGAAAAACATATTTTAATCTAAAAGAAAATTACGTAATTGCAGAGTTTCTCTTAAGGCAATGTATCCATGGCAAAGCGAAACAAATTTACATTTACCTGGCAGTGCTATTAGTGTAGCACATCAGTTCCTTCGATGTGTTCTTCATCAAATGGCTCCAAATGCCATATTTATGCAAATGTTTCAAACACGCATCAATGGTGAGTCATATTTATTTATTTTAAATTAGAAGTATTCGAATATTGTGCTCCAAGTGTTTATTATTTTTCTTGCGCAATAAATGTAATTTTATTTCCAGTGCTTACGAGGATTCAATTTTTCAAAAGCGTTGCCCAAGCTCTGACAGACTTTAATGACTTAAATCCAATTGCGCCATTACAATTGTTACTTGAGGTAAGTAGAAAGTTAGGTAAGATTCGTGTATATTTATTTCTTGTGCTTGATATCTATTTTGTAGACTCTAAATTCAAAGAAGTCCCTTCCTGTCGGTAAATTGTCAACGATCTTGCACAATGTTGCAAGTTATTTAGACTGTTTGCCTCTGGAAGCTGGTTTGGGTCCTGGTATAATTACATGGAGTGGACTATTATCTCAGTTCGAAGGATTCTTTAGGAAGTTGGTTATGCTTTTACCAACAATTGAGGACATAACACCAGCTCACAGAATTATGATATCCATAATGAAAGTACCAGGAATACAACAGTCTAAAGTAAGTTTTCGAATGCCCTTCGGAGAAGAAACAAACATCTAACAATAATTGAGACTCCCAATCAAAGAATCAGTTATAACCCACGGCTTTACAATGCTATAACCGGTTCTTTTCATTGGCACCCTCAATTGTACATTTATTATTAAATTCCACTATGGAAATATTTGTTACAGGGACTTTTGGACCCATTTTCAAAAGTTCTTAGCTATTCCATACAGAATTCGTTTCTGAAAAATAATTTTCTAACCGAACTCTGCCAACTATGCCATCGTGGGTTTAATCGAGAGAGAGATAAACAGTTTTTAGGAAGGACTATCGTATTTGAACTGGTTCAGGCAATAAAGTTTAAAGTAATTATACCCGATTCAAACTTTCTACTTCTACTTCATTTTGTCCTGCAGGTAAAATATATATCTTTAAAAAACTTTTAAAAACTTCTGGAGATATTTGAATCGTTAGTGACTGTTTTTTTTTATAGGATGTTGGTGGTTTTCTACATACAAGTGTACCCATAAAGGAACTATCATCTGAGATTTCTCCATTATTTAACTCGAATACTTCTGAGTCGTTGAGAAATCAAATATCAGATGTGCTTGACTTCCTAGCAGATTTTCACACTTTAAGTAAAATCAAAGTATGTATTTGTTTCTTTGTGTTTATTATAATGAGGAAAATCATTATATTTTTATCGTTAATTTTAATTTTGAATTGTAAATTTCAGAGTTTTAATAAAGGTTTGCAGTGTGGACTTAATGAGGACACATTAGGTGGAATATTAAAATCGGGACTGGCGCAATATCTTGCATTAGAAATTACAAGGGGCAACAGTAGGGAAAATAGAGCGGTTTCTAGATTTTTACCATGGTTATATAATCCATCTTCTATGCTACAACTTGGGTACGTTCTACTACTTAAATATACATATTTCTTAACACAACTATTTTAACAATTATTTTAATAAATTAAATGTTGATTTTTAAGCCTAGACTCACGTCTAATAGCTTAGGAGACTTATCTCCTTAAGACTAATTAAATGTTGATTTTTAAGCCTACTCACGTTTAATAGCTTAGGAGACTTATCGAGGTTAAATTTTATTAACATTTGAAATATGGAGTTTGAATTTAAAAGGATAAGGTTGAGATAGCGACCGCTAAATGACAGCTTTGTCCATCCTAAGTAACATAGATTATTAATTAAGATTAGATTTAAAATTGAAGAAATAATTGTCCTCAATTTAGAATAAATATTCTTCGGAATTGGGATTTATGAAAGATTTTAGAAAGTGAGACGAAAAGAATTTTAATTAAATAAAATTAAGTCAAGAAATTATTAAATTAGGCAAAAATTATAAAATTCTATTCACACCCAGCGCGACCGGGTTCTATTTGGCTTAGTTAAATTAAAATAAATAAGAAACACGCGGACGCCAGTTATTTTTACTAAATTAAGAAAATAAATTTAAAAGAATATCACGCGGACGCCAGTTATTTTTACTAAATTAAGAAAATAAATTTAAAAGAATATCAAGTGGGTGAAGTTGGTGAACCCTGACAATAAACAAAATAAAGCTAAATTTGAGCGACTTCCAGGGACAGAATCTTTTTTAAATCAAGACATTAAAAGTTACTTGTTCTTTTGATCAAATATCGACTCTTGTCGATCTACTATATTTCGACGAATAACCCTCGGTGAATAATTTATTTCGTTATTATAGTCGAAGTTCGTTTCACTAATATAATTTATATTTTCATCGAATGTGAGTGGTTTATACAACAAAATACGTATTGACTACAAAACAGTCGAAACAAGAGTGAGTCTTATAATGTTTTTCGGTTAATGCGCCAATTGATCGAAACATTGGCGCTATAATCGATGTAAGGTCGCAGGGGCGAACTATTGACCTTACAGCCCTTACCCTTATTCTAAGATATTTGATCAATTATCTTCTTGAATTAACGTCAAAATAACTTTCCCGTCACAAAAGAAAGATAAATTTGAATAATTAATTATTTGAATAATTTTGATTTACTTTCTTATTAAAGAAATCCTTCTTATTAATTATACTTTAACGTAGAATGACTTCAATCGTTGAGCGAATATAACAATTCAATACTCGAATGTTGTATAAATCAATTGAACTGGATTGAGTAATTGAGAATTGACTTAAGATTAAAATCCTAGAATTGAAGATTATTTTAGTGCAATTTACTTGAGTTATTTAATATTTTACAATTATTATTTGACTACCTTTATAGAAGAATTAATTGTTTATTTTTATTCCAGTGTACGTGAATATGCGGAGTGCATAAGCCATGTTAGATTACTGACTTGGTTGCTACTGGGTTCCTTGATACATAGCGTTACTTTTACCATTAATTGTAACGTTCAGTCTCACACCCATCCTTTGTCATCGGCACAGCCAATCAGTGTGGAAGGTTCCTGTTACGTTGCCGATCATATACAAGTTATATTTAGTGGATATCCCGATCAATCTAAAACAAATATTCAAAATGTTTGTGCTCTATCTCAAGCTTTCATTTTGTGCCAGGTAAGATTCATTAAAACTGATTATATAAGTAATTTTTATTTAATATTTATAACTATTTTCATATTTACTAAAAGACAAAAAATTTTTTTTATAATTCCAGTTGTGGACTATTTATTTAGAAGAAATCATAAAGAACAATTCTTCTGGTGTGGAACACAGCAATTCAGCAATGAATATTCTTTTAGACTTTTGGGGTAAAGTCACACCTTCCATACTGCATTTGGCTGCTTACTCTAAACAGGTAATTTTTTTATTTGTTATTTTGCTCTATTGGTACTGTAACTAACCTCTGATGGTTGCAATTTCAAATTTAATTTTCTTTGCATCATGAAATCGCCATAAGAGTGAATTAATATTTGAGATATCTGTAAGCTTTCCCAAAAGTCCCTAAGCAAAAAAAAGTTTAAATATTCAGAAATGTAATCTTTACAGTTAGCTGAAATGGTTCACCTACATTTTCTGAACTTATTCGATATTTTAATGGACCGGGGGTCAATTTTATTGAATAAACTAATGCCAATGTGGACTCCCATACTATTTTCCCATAAAATGCAGGTAGGTTTAAACAATTTTAATTTTTTAATCAGGAATGGATTTTTGTAGATTTTAGAGTTGCCGAGACCAACTGAACTGAAAATTTTAATATCAGGGAAATAATTTGTTTCAGTCTTTTGGTCATCTACAGTTGCGATTAAAAAGTTACGATAGCGATATGGTACAATCTTTAGAGGACTACTTTACATCAAATCGTCAAGAAACGAATAAAAAACTTTTGCGATGGTTAGAAAGGTTACAGTTTAAAATGGGACAAATAGAATTACAGTCTTGTAATATTACTCAATTTTATTCTATATAAGAGACAAATGCGAAATTTTCGTTTAGTTACTTTCTGGAGCACTCTTAATGTAACGAATAAGAAGATCTAAATAAATTATAATGACACTAATATTTGTATATAAATTCCATTAGTTAATAAATTTAACACCATATCTAAATGATTCAATTTTGACAAGTCTAAGACCGCTTCCACACAAGACATATGGCAAATTAAAAAATGAAATCAAAGTTTTACAAAATTACTCTATATGCGCATTTCAGTCAGGGGAAGGAGACGATTGCACGTTATTATAATCCGCTAATGTAAAATTTATATTTTTCTAAATTCTTATCTTATACTTAGTAAAAAGTTTATTTCCACTTTGAAAGTGAACTCTTTAGTTTTCCAATATAGTGATCTCTTTCGCCATGTGCAGCTAATTCTTCATCCAAGAGTAACTCAAAATTTCCCATTGCTTCACTAGTAGGGCACTTATTCCACTTTACACTACAATTAAAAAAATTATTTATTGCTCGTTCGTCTTCAAAAAGTATTTTTTTTTAATAACGTTTCGCAGCCTAACATAAGCTTTCGCATGGGGGATTTTAATAGAAAATCTGTTACAAAACTGTTAAGGAGGCAACATTAGTTGTAATTTTCAAAAAATCGTTTTTTTGCATTTTTTCAAAGCTTAATTAAAAATATATCTGAGATATATTTCAGATAATTCAGATATTCACAATCATTGTCACCGTAAACCATGTTTTTCAAACAAACGTCTATAGGATCACAGATCACGCTTTTATTTTTCAATACTTATTTAAATAATAGGCGGGAATTTTTAGTTGAAATGATGTATTTTTTTGATAAATAATAACTCAGAATTTCGCCTAAAAACTTTTAAGATGTTGCATGCAATTTGATTAAATAATTAAATCACATTATACAGCTGAATAACCATAGTTTTTCTTTAGTGAGAACCGAACTCTGGACTTTGAGTGGTCGCCGTTTTGTTAAATCCTTCGATTCAAGACTAGATGATCTAATAATTTAGGTAAATTCGCTTTATTTTTTCAGTTCAGATAATCCAGATATTCACAATCATGGTAAAAATAAACCATGCTTTTCAAACAGACGTCTACAATATCACAAATAACGCTTTTATTTTTCAATATTTTTAAAAATAATAAACTGGAATTTTTAGTTGAAATGATGTATTTTTTGATAAATAATAGCTCAGAATCTCTCCTAAAAACCTTTTAAACCTTGTATGAAATTTCACCTGCTTAATTTTGATTAAATAATTCATAGAAAAAGGTCAATTTTTATGCACTACAACTAGTGTTGCCTCTCTAAATCCATAAATTTAGGTATAATCAAAATTTTTGAAATAAATCAATTGACCTACTGCAAAGATGGTCAAGACTTGAGACATCTAAAAGACAAGTTAAATTATATTATTTACTTACTCAGGTATTCCACCAGGTGGTAAAACAATTGATATAATGTTATCGATTAATTTATATTTCAAAATACGATCGTTTACTGTTGTAGAAGTCAACGATGGTGACGCATTAACCTAAAAATAAAAAAGTAAATATAGAGCACTCAGTCATTATAAAGTAAAATTATAAACATTACCTCAATTAACCATGGTTTCAGTTTGTTGTCTATTATAATATCGTAACCGTAGCATTCAAAGCAGTGTCTGTCATTAGCAATTACTGGTGTTACAGCCTTTAAAGAATGGATGATGCACCAAGAAATATTTGCAAATAATTTCTCGGTAACAAGTTTGCCTCGAGTACTTTCTAAATAAAGTCGTAAATTTTGAACACTTAATTTTCCTCCATGTAGACTATTATATTCTTCCTAATTTTAACAAGAAAAGAATTTTTTTATTTTTAATAAAAATTTGTAAAGCTAGAAGGTCTGGTCTTTAATAAACACTGCGCGTAATTAAAGTCGTACTTACCCCATGTTTTTGTACCGAGACATTTGTTAGATGTACATACATATTGTCTAATTCTTGCATACTTGTATCGTATTTTACTGTACAAAATCGACAAAATCCAAGTTTGAAAAGATACACTTTTAGTGGACGAAACGATGTAATAAGAACATATAATCGTAAATCGAACTTTTTACCTCCTATCAGTAGAGGATTTTCTATGTACCTAAAGAAAATAAATTTTTTAACAGTTTCTTTTAGTTTTTCGGAGAAAAAATTCGCAATTTTAAAATATACTTATTACAAACACGAACCTTGAGATAACGTAAAGTTCTTTAATTAGGTTGGGATTTAAAAATGTTTTTGCCTCTCTCGACCACTTTCTTAATTTACTTAATTTGTTAATCAAAAAAATTCCAGTTCCTTGGGACTTTCCACATGGCTTCATTATCCATGTACTTTGAGGACATTTACGATATTCCTCGACGAACATGTTGTAATCTAAGAATTAGAAAATTAATTTACTTCCAACACTTTATCAGTAATTATTCAAAGAAATAAAATTTTAGATAGTATCATGTAAAATAGGGGTTTAAAAAATATTTTTAAAAATATCTTTTCAAATATATACCTGCAGGCAGGACAAACGTAACGGGAATGAAATTTAAATAAACATATTTCCCTGGACCGTCACCTCTTTCGGCAAGAGGACTTCCTTCACGTTCCAAATCTTTGCGATATCTTTTGATATTTTTTACCAAAAGATCTTTACGAGTCAATTCATAATGATTTGGAAAATGATTGATAGCTCTGTTAATGAGAAAAGAGTAATGAATCTCATTAATTTAAAAAAACTGGGTTAACTGGGCGAACCCAGAAATGACCCTAGACATTCTAGAACATTTTTCTACACGAGAGAGTCGAATAAAAGAATAATACATTTCACAAATAATTCACATACATATTACCTAATATTTTTCAGTCACACCCCGTTAATTGGCTAATTCGTCGACATTATCTCTTTACCCAATATAACAAAAAAAACTTCAGAATAAGTGTAATTGATTCGACGTTCGATCCAAAAGTGATCATAGCGTCGACTTGTTGCTTCTTAACGGTTTTTCCATACGCGCAAGCGTCGGCGCCATGACAACCCCAGGAGCGGATAGTCGCAACAAGAACCAGAAGTTTAATTTAAATTTTTACAAAATTTATTTGTATTTGCTGATAATAAAAATAATAATTTTCAAAATAAGGAAACACAAAAAAAGAAACGATAAAAAAAGAAGAATTTCTACCAAATACAATAATTTTATAACTTACTGATTATCCTGCATTCTGTAACCTATTTCCACGCTAAAAATATTTCTACAAGAGAGAGTAGCAGCCCTGCAATAATACAAAGAATATATATAATATTGTAATTTTCTAACCTATTTCCATGTTTCTAAATAATTACCAATAAAAATTCCAATCATCCTCGGGACCAACTTGAGTCCATCCACGTTTTTCGAAGTTATAAACTATGACAGACTTGTCCATATCTGTACAAAACGCTACTTTCATTTTGTCTACTTTGGCTTGAAAACTTTAAAAATTTTTTATTTTTCTTCACTTCTTAATTATGCCATTTAATTTTTTTTTCTTCAATTATGCATCAATAAAACAGAAATATTTGAAAAATGTTTCTCATTTAACATTTCCTTGCGAAATTACTTGGTTATGACAAACGTTTAATCGATACATTGCGTTACCAAGATCAGAGAGTATGACTGAGTTCACAATTTGAAATAAAAATCGTGTGGCGAGACTCGTAGAGAACAGAATATATATTTAAAATTTTACTAATATATAATTAATTCTTAATATATAATTAATTTTGTCCAAACCAGTAGTGAAATATAAATTTTCTAAATAAACAAACTTGATGGAAATAACATTAATCGAAGCAAACAATAAAAAACAAAAAGGTAATTTTCTCTTTGAAAACAAGGAAAATTATTTTTATTAAAAAAATTTATTTTGCATGAAAAACTTATTTTCTCTTGTATTTGCACTGAAAAAAAAATTATTTAATTCAAATAACTGATTACACTTGTTTATTATCAAATAAATATTTACTTGAACCAAATAATTTTTATTTCAGTGCAAATAAAATATGATTAAAATAATTTCACTTCTGTGCATGTGCAAGTGACACTGTACCCTACTGCGCATGTGTAGCTATTAAATTTCACTTCTGCGCATGTGCAAGTGACACTGTACCCTACTGCGCATGTGTAGCTATTAAATTTCACTTCTGCGCATGTGCAAGTGACACTGTACACTACTGCGCATGTGTAGCTATTAAATTTCACTTCTGCGCATGTGCAAGTGACACTGCAACCTACTGCGCATGTGTAGCTTTTAAATTTAACTTCTGCGCATGTGCAAGTGACACTGTACCCTACTGCGCATGTGTAGCTATTAAATTTCACTTTTGCGCATGTGCAAAATACGCTGTATCTTACTGCGCATGTGTAGCTATTAAATCTAACTTCTGCGCATGTGCAAGTGACACTGTACCCTACTGCGCATGTGTAGCTATTAAATTTCAC
>JUFY01027188.1:0-19258 GCA_001855655.1 Leptopilina clavipes | reverse complement strand
TTTTTTAAATATTTTTTTAATTATTATTCAACAAAATTATTAATGATAATAAAATAATAATAATAAAATTAAATTCTCACTGATGAATAACAAATTTTTAAGTGAAATAAGTAACAAACCTTTTAATTTAAAACTGACAAAACGATTAATTAATTAATTAATTAGTGAACAACTTCCTCAGACTGAATGATTTTCATTAGGCATTAGCAATTAGATGATAGTTATATTCTTGACCCGATGAACTTTGATTGGATAATGTGCCTTGACTATTAAAACGCTCTAATTATTTATCTCTTTTCTGTATTTTTTTTTACAATTTAAATTATAAACAATTAAGGTTGTTATAAAACATTAGAAATTGTTTTTTTTTAAAGAAAAGAAAAAAACGTTTATAAGTTATTGTAAAATATTTTTAATTACAAAAGCATTATACAATTAATGTAATTATAAATTTCTAATTTGCTGTACATTATTTATTTTCTATTACCTTCTTTTGGGAAAGTTTACATAAAACATTTTTATTTTTTTTTTCAAAAAGAGAAAACAACAAATTTTTTCCCTTTTTTGCAAAAAAAAAGGAAATTTGAATTATATACTTAAATTATATTTATATAAACAAAATAGAGTAGTTGACAGATAAACCAGAGAACATAAAAATTATTAAATACTTTTTTTCCCTCCCTGAGTTAAAAAAAATTATTCAAACTACAAATAATGAAATTTCCATCATTTTCTTAACACCTTAAAAGTGACTAATTTTTTTTTTTAGCAAAAATAATATAAAAAATATTTATATATGAATAAGAGAAAAATTATTTAAAAATTAATAAATTTTTCAAACGTACTCAGTATATTTTCGATATAATTTTTTTAAAAATGTTTTTTATTGTTTTTAATTTTTTTTGTGATTCATTTTTATCAAAAGTTTTATTATAGTATTTTTTTCTCTTTACAACAATATTGTACCCACGGATTAGAAAAATTGAACTAAACTTTTGATTATATTTTGAAAAGATTTCGCTAACAAGAAAAGTATTTTTTTACAGTCTTACATACGTATATTACTAAAATGTTTATGTGTAATTTTTCTTTTTAATCCAATAGAAGATGAATGACAAAAATAAAAAAGATTTTATATTTTTTCTATTAACATTGGTTTTTTATGTTTGTAAAAAAATTAACAATTATTTCTCTGTGAGAACTTTCTTCAGTTCAACTTAATTAAATTAATTAATTAATTTCATTACAATATAATTATTATATATTGCATTATGTGGACAAGTGGCAAATTACAAAGTATAAATTTTAGTAATATTTACAAGTGTAACACATTTTTTTTTATAACTAAAATTTTTTGTTCGGTAAAAAAATTATAAAATTTTTTAAAGTTTACGTTAAGCTGAAAACAGTTGTGAATATTCGCCATAAGAGCCAAACGCCAACAGTGAATGTCATCACTTTGACACATTGATGGAGCCAGTAGAGCCTGAAAAAATGAAAGTAGAAATTAAATTTATTTAAGATGGAAAAATTAAGTTTATGTAAATTATATTTTTCGTTTTCCGTTTCATTAAATTTGAATTTCGCGCCAATATATTTCTGTCAATTCCCGCCTAGATGGCATGAAAATTTACTCGCAAACAAGAGAGAGTCGACAGAATATAAGTATCAGTGAAATATAATCGTAAATATAATTATATATTTTATTATGTTCAGTTAGGTTCAGAGTTCGATTCCCCCCACCCTTGAAAAATATTTTATTATACTTTGAATTTAATTCAAATCTACTTATAATTAAAAATTAACTCTCACCTATGCCATCTTATTTTGCTTTTTTCCAAATTGTCGAGATTATCTTTGAATAGATAGACTCGTATTCCCTTTAAATAGGTTTCGAAATATTTTCCCCAATCGAAATTTTTCATACTGAAACTAAAAATTTTCTGATCCTTGGTATCCATTCTGTCATACAGTAATCGTACATTTTCGTTCGTGAAGACCCATTCATTAGTACAAAAATGTGAAATAACGTCCGTGAATTTGTGAATTTTCTGATACATTTTCATTAGTCTGGAAAAAAATATTAATAATTACTTTTTCTAAAAGGAAAAATCTTTTTATTTTAATTGTGATACAGTAAGTAAATTAATAAATTTCATGCAGTAACAATTTCTAGTGAAATCAAAATGGAGAACGCCTACGAGGGACTCGCACGGATTCCATTGGTCACTATTCAAGGTCATGAGACGTTCATTGGTCTGACGCATTCTGACCTTGAAGAGTGGCCAATGAAATGAATAGTGAGGCACATGTGGGCGTTTCTACACAAATAGAAATTGCATTCAGTGCATTTTCATAATTTTTTACACGTACCTTGGTTTTTGACCGAGACAAATACAAACTGTATCGACAATGAACGCTGGTAGTAAATGCAAAACAAGCGTTGATGCTGTGTGCATTAATTTTTGCTTATGCATTTTGAATGACAAATACCAGAATGAATTGCTTGGCGGATAAATATCGGAATATCTGGTATTTACTTCACAGTACTCGTTCCATGTTAATGGAGCATCTTCCGAAGATACAAAATTATATATCAGCATATCTTCTTCTCTCCTGGAAAAAAAACAGATTGTAATTTATTTAAAAAAGAATACAGGATTAGTAATTTTTCGCCGTTTTTTTTTAATTTAAATTTTAATATTAAAAGGGGAAAAATATGATTACGGCGTTATGAATGGAACAATCTTTTGATCAATATTGGCCCAAGTCTACCAGTGTAGAAAGTAGAGGCCAATTTAAATATTAAAGCAATATTATCCCAAAAGTTATTTTTCACATTGTTCGTTATCTGTTTCATTAAATTTGAATTTCGCGCCAATATAATTCTGTAAATTTCCGCCTAGATGGCATGAAAATTCGCTCGCAAACGAGATGGAGTGAACGGAGTATAAGTTTCAGTGACCGGTAGAGATTTTATTATGTTTGGTTTTAATTATATGGCGAATAATTATATTGTTAATAATAATAATAATAATAATAATAATAATGATTATTTGTATTATAATAATGATTATTTATTATTTATAAATAGTACTATCAATCATATATAATTATTCTTATAATTAAAATAAGATTTGTTGTTGGTTGAAAATTATTTTTTTATGATTTGAATTGGAAATTTTCTTCCGGGTAATTTTTTTTTTTTTAATAGAAAACAGTTTTTAAAAATCTACCTCGTTGGTTGCATAGCGACATCCCAAGCACTTGCAATTAAAGCATTAACAGTCAAATCCACGGGAACAATATTTGCATTTACTTTTGGATTACAATGCAGGGTCTTCAAAATTCCAGTTGAAGCTCCAGCAGTAACTCCAGTTGGTCCATAAAGATTGTCTATCCATCCAGGAATAGGCTCCTGAGAAGTAGAAACAACTGAAAAAGAAAGAATTCGATTCAATTATTTTTTTCTTCGAAGTCATTTTATTAAATTATTATTAATAATTTTTATTCCTTGTTTTTTCACTGTCAGGTTTATATTCGTATAATAGAAAAATTATTTTCAAATAATTAATAAATTAATTAATTTTTATATTTATTAATGTAATTTTTATTATTCAATAATTTTTTTAAGTTACAAAAGCAATCAAATCGAAAATTATTTGGATAAATTTTTTTTTTATTTATTTCTTTCTGGAATTTTTATTATTTAAATTGCTAATTAATTTTAATGTAATTTCCTGTCTCAATATATTGATCGCGGTTGATTAATATTTAATTATTAATGTACAATTTACATTATTTCATACTTTTTTTCCCTTTTATATATTTATCAAACATGTTTTTGAATAACAGTCAGTATTAACGGAAACGTCAATTGTGTGCACTTGATTTTTTTTCACTTTAGATAAAATTTTTGTTTTTCTTCTTCCATTATTCTCATTGAGATTGGAATAATTGTTTTCTTGCAAGTGATTTTCTTCATTGAAATAAAATTGATTTTTACTGTCGAAACTATAAATTGTCTCTTGAGAAACTGTACTCAGGGTACAATAAATATCTTCAAATTCGATACATTCGGGATACATTGTTTCAAATGGTGGTTCTTCGAATTCGATATCATTTCTTGGATTTATCATTGCGTAGCATGAAACACTTATTAGGAGGATTAATTTTCCCAAAACTGTCAAGAGAAATATTCCTATTGTCAATAATAGTTGCCAAATAATACTTATAAATCCACTGACTGCGTACATTGCTATTGCCAAACACATGGTTTTTTTTCTTCAATTTTCCGCTTTTTTGCAATGATTTTCAATTTGAATGAATTTCCTCAAAATATTGTATTCCATTTTTGACATTATTAATTTTTAGATTTTTTTTTTATTTTGAAAAAATGTAATAGTTTGCTAAGATAGGTTATTTTTGTTGATAAACATTTAACGTCTTTACGGTCGATTCTCATTTGTTGAGGTAGAAAAAAAATTTGTTTTTCTTCTATGCGAATTTTTTTAAATTTATTTCTATAATTTCTTTTTTTAATTTCTGTGAAATTTTTTTCAAAGAAAAATGGAAAATAATAAAATAAATAGATGGAAAAATGAAAACGGAGAAAAATTACTAAATTATAAAAATTAAAATATTGTTTACCGATTGCCGGTCTGAATATTCCTAATGGCAGTCCTTTGTTCCTTCTTCTTACGTAATCTTCCGCGAGGGCTTTTGTAAAGGCATAAGTATTTGGCCAAGATGAAATTATTCTGTAATAAAAGAAAAATTTTATTTACAATTTAAATAAAAAATTATTCTTAAATTGCAGAAAGAAAAAAAATAGCAATTAATAATAATAATACAAATAATACATAATAATAGCAATTAAAAAAAAAATTAAGAATTAATTCAAATAAACAATTATTCTTGAATTGCAAAATGAAAAAGATTTGCAAAAATGATTGATTAATTATTACTACTTTGTAATTAATCATGAAAGAAAATAAATAATTTTTGGTAATTATTAATTAAATATTATTAAATATTAAATTAATCATTAACGAACATTAATAATTTTCGTTAATGAAAAAGATTGGAACAATTAAACAAAAATATAAAACGAAAAAAAAATGATTGAAAATTTTTTTTTTAATTCATTCCAAGAATTGTGTCATTTTCGATGTCATAATAGTTTAATTTATCTGAATAAAAAAAGAAATTATTTTTTTTTAATTTTTTATTTTTAAGCTTAGGCACATTTTTTTTTGAAATTAAACACAGAGGTACAAAAAAAGTGTATATTATATATTCTAAAATGCTAAGAAATTTGAAGAGTGAAAAAAATTGCTTACTTTGGAGTGATTTCATCAATCACCTCTTCAGGAAGGCATTCAACCAACTTCAAAAGATCTTCAGACTCGATAGGATATGTATACAATTTTTCCTCGATCTTTTTCTGGTTACAATTTGCATAGGCCGTCGATACGTGGATCATTGACTAAAAATAAATTATTTACTTAATTTTTAATGTGAATAATATTTATTCCCTTATTTCGTGACCTTTTGGTCTTTTACACTCAGAGAAATGTTTTATTTTGAATCAAATATAATTTATTTGAGTTAAATAAAAGTATATTTGTCTCAGTGCCTACTAAACTATTTATTTTTTTTTAAATAAAAATTTTATTTGACATAAATAAATTTCTATTTGAATCAAAATAGATTTTTATTTAACACAAATAAAAATTGTATTTGAACCAAATAAATTTCTATTTGAATCAAAATAAATTTTTATTTAACACATAAAAATTGTATTTGAACCAAATAAAATTTATTTGACACAAATGAAATTTATTTGGAACAAATAAATAGTTTAGTAGGCTCTGAGTCAAATATATCTTTTTCTGGGTGTATAAATATTATTTATTTAAAAGAAAACAACGGATAATTCCTTTTGTTTTACTTTTTTTACTAACATATTTAATTAATATATTTAATTATTTTATTTTGTTTAAAAATTAATTAATTAATTTTATAATTTTTAATTAATTTTCATTCATTTTTAAAAATTTGATCCTAAAAATCAAATTTTTTTATTGTCGAGAACAAACATTCCAATCAATTTTATTAAAATTCCACGTTCAAACGAACCAAAAGAAAATTTTTCTTGAGATTAAGAGAAAATAATTTTATTTCAGTCAACCAAATTTTTTGTTATGAGTTTTAAATGTACAGTTTATTTTACAAGCCACGAAGTCATTTTTTCACTGATAAAATCTAATGATATAATCGACAAAAATGGTTTTTTAATTTGGCTCATTTGAAATACATAAAGAAATATATTTTGAGAACGTTTTCTCTAAACGAAAATTGTGCTTTTAACGAAAAACCTGAAAATATTATTTGTCAGGAAGTGACAAATTTTAAAAAGTCGAAAGGACATTTGTGTATTATGTATTTGAATGAACTCTGCACCCATTTGTATATTAAACAAGATCGTTAGAAAAATTATGCATATTTCATTGGAAAAGCAAATAATAAAAAATAATATCTAAATTTCTAAGTAAAAAAAAATTCTTTCGGCAAACATAAGATAAATATAGAAAAAAAAATTTACAATTCCCTTGAAACTGAAAATTATCGATCATTTCAGTGAAAATGACGTTTTTTTTTTGTTTATTTTAGACGTCAATAAGTGTCACATATTGACTTATAAGGCAAAAAAATATATATATTAAAAAAAAACAATAAACTAGGTAAAATTATTAAATTTATTATTGTCTAAAAAAAAAAATAGTTTTCACCGAAAAATTTCGCAAGGTGATTTTTTTTTGCTCTTATGTCATCTCTGAAGAGAAATTCTGTGTCTCGTTCACAAGCGAAGGGCAAGTTATGAAATGACATTTCAATAAGGCGGCATATCTGCAGAAGCGCTCGTCGATATAATGTATGTATGCCAAGGAAATTACGTGTGTCTTTTAGAGCGTGATTTTACTGAAGAAAGTAGCTTTATTTATATATATATATGTGCGTTCAAAGAAATGTGAACACACCAAATTTTAAAAAAAGAAAAAAAAATTGAGAGATTTATACTCGTGTAAAAAAAAATTTTTTTTTTACATTACCTTCAACTTTTGCATATCCTTTCCCAATTCCAAAATATCAGCAGTACTGCGAATATTGATTGCAGCTGCAGTTTTTAATTTTTCATCAAAACGAACTGTAGCAGCGACATGAAAAATTATTGTCACCTGAAATTATATTTAATTAATTATTAATTAAAGAATATTTATTTATTTTATTTTTGTAATTAATATTATGAAAAATTTAATAAATTAATTTCTTTGATTTAATTAATTATTCAAAATTCGTTAATCTCAAATTAATTCTTATGCAATTATTGATTGAAGGTAAAATTAAATGAAACTACCATTGATTTGAAACAATTAATAATTAAAACTACCGATAAATGAACTACTAACTGCAACTGATTTTAAAAAAATAATATAAAGAAGAAATTATCATAATTAAAACTACCTTTGGTTAGTACTACCATTTAATATAAAAAATACATTTAAATCCTTGAAACTACAAAAAATAAATTAAACATTGACTAAAAATACTTTTGATTATAGCTACTTTTGATTGAAACCAACATTAATTGAAGTTGTCTCAAATTGAAACTACAATGTTTTAAAACTACATTTTACTCAATACTGCCATTTATCTAAACTACATTTGATAAAAACTACAATTTATGTTCAAATAAATTGTATTAAAATAAAAAATTTTTAAAGATATTTTTTTCTTAAAACCACAATTAGTGAAACTACTAAGAAGCTACTATAAAACTACTGAGAAACGGATAAAAACTACCATAGAACTATAAAAATTCTATAAACTACTATAACCTAATAATAAACTACTGAAAAACTACTGCACTATAAAACTACTGAGAGACGGATAAAAACTACTATAACCTACTAAGAAACTACTATAAAACTACGGAAAAACTACTAAAAAGTTCCATAAACTACTAAGAAAATACTATAAAACTACTAAGAAACTACTGTGGATATACTCAAAAAAGGAAATAATATTAAATTACTGTAAAACCACACTGCACAAACAAGTGTCTCATTTTGAGACGTTTTGTCCACATATTTGAGACACGTGACTCAAATATGTGGACAAAACGTCTCAAAATGAGACACTTGTAAGACACTTGTTTTTGCAGTGCACTATGAAACTACTTTGATTAAAACTACTATTAATGGTAACTACTAATGTTTAAAACTAACTTTAATTTAAACTACCATTGTTTTAATTACCTTTTTATTGAAATTATCATTAATTGAAAGTAGTTCAAGACACTAGTAAGTGTTTCTTTTTTATTTATTGTTAACTTCAGTTCAACTGTTGAATACATATTGCAAAATTTGAAATTGCATTAAAAATTTCTAATAGTAAACTATTAACAAAGGTTTAGTAATAGTGTGGAATAATATACTCACTTCGCGTATTAGAAGTTCTCGGTCAGATGAAGAAAGACCTAGGCCTTCAAGTGTACAATCTCCTTCAATTGCAACGACCTTATGACGAAATTTTGGCATTTTCTCTTTCAGAACTCCAAAGATCTAAAAACAATGATAACGATTATTATTTTTGCTGGAAAATTGCATTTTTTTGCAATATATTCGCAAATTAATTAATTACTAACTAAATATTTCACTAACTAATTAATTTGTTAATTTATTATTAACTAATTAATTAGCTAATTTATTATTAACTAATTAATTCGTTAATTTATTATTAAATAATTAATTCGTTAATTTATTATTAACTAATTACCAACTAAATATTTCGTTAATTAATCACTAACTAATTAATTTGTTAATTTATTATTAATTAATTCGCTAATTTATTATTAACTAATTAATTTTTTAATTAATTATTAACTAATTGATTCGTTAATTATAAAAAATAAATAAAATAAAATTTATAAAAAATAAGTGATAAGTGATACAAAAAAAATTATATCTTTTTTATGGGTGCATCAGTCATTCAAGAATATAAATAAAAACAAAATTTATGTTAAAAATTCCTATACATAATAGTTTTGTAATATATTCTGAGATGTAGAAATTAAAAAAAACCATGTTTCTTGAAAATAATTTGCAAAATTCACTTAAAAAAAAAAATGTTCAATTAACGGCTTCTTCTTTTTATTCGTTATTTGCACAAAATTTGAAGGCGATGGTGTATAGTGTTTTAAAGAAAGGACATGACACACAACGAATTATTTTATTTACCAACGTAAGTGTGCATTACAGAATTGATGACGTATTACTTTTGCCGATCGTCCTTGAAACGTGCGATTCATTATTGATCTTCGACATCATTTATTTATTTTAGTAATACTCGATTGTGTTAATTAGCTGCCGCACCTACGTGATCAAAGAGTCCAAAAGGGATTTACAAATCTCAGGGGGCATAAACATTTTTCTAACATTGGAATCCGTCATTGGACGTTTAGACAATAATTTTTATCAATTTGTTAAATTTGCATTTTACTACTTTTATTGCAGGAACAAAAAAAAAAGAAAAAAGGTGCTAAAAATTAATAATAATAATCTTAAATGCACGGGGTAAATTCAACACTACAGACGGGGTCAATTCGACCTTTATTGGTATTAATTTATTCATTTGTTGAAAACTATTAAACTAATTATTTTATTGTTATGTTAATCATTTTAATATTATTAAACAAATTCTTTAATGAATGAAATAAATATTTAAGTGAATAATTGAATAAACAAATTAAATAAACATTTAGATAAATAGTAAAATAGGTAATTAAGCATGTAATTAAATAAACAATAAATAATAAAATACAGAATAAAATAAATAATTGAATAAACAATGAAATGAATAGTTTAATAAATAAATAGTTCAATAAATAGTTCAATAAATAGTTAAATAAATAATTGAACAGTTAAATGTATAAATAATTGAATAAATAGTTAAATAAATACATAGAAAGTTATATAAATAAATACTTGAATAAATAGTGAAACGAACAGTTAAACAATAATTCAATAAATAGTTAAATAAATAATTGAACAGTTAGATATATAAAATTTAATAAATAGTTAAATAAATTAATAAATAAAAAGTTATATAAATAAGTACTTGAATAAAAAGTTAAATAAATAAAAAATTTAATAAATAATTAAATAAACAAGAAAAATATACAGTGACAATTAAATAATAAATCAATAAAATGCAAAATTAGAAAAAAATGAAGAAATGCAAATTGCTTGCAAATATGGAAAAAGTGACAGGCATTCTCCTTAATTCTTCTAAATTGTGTAAACAACATTTAAATGAACGGTATTTCTTCAATTGAGACTCTTTTATAGCTTCCTGTACTATTTTTCTATAAGAAACAAAAAAAGAAAAAAAACAGTTAACGCTGCTTTAAAAGCAAAAGGAAAAAAAATCGAATGTGTTAAGTACGAAAAAAAACTACTGAGAAAACATTGCTAATAGTTTGCAAAATGTATATATGTTGATAATTCTAAAAAGAGAATATATTGACGTTTGCATATTAAATTAAGAAATTATTTTGTCTATTTCTGAAGTGTTCAAAAATTTTTTTGATCTCTAAGTTCAATGATTTCACTATATAAGTATATAAGTGTTTATAAAAATTCTGAAAATGACTGTCACTTATGATGATTTTTTTTTAAACTATAAGTTGAGTACTATACATGATGAATATTATAAAAATAAATAATTCATATTTTGAATGAATTAATTAATTCCTCTTTTGCATATTATTAAAAAAAAATTTGCATTTATTTATTTATCTATTTATTTAGTTATTTATTCATTAGTTTGTTTATTCATTTTTTCATCAATTTATATATTTATTATTTTTTTCATATATTTATTTGTTTATTTATTTTTTCATCAATTTATATATTTATTATTTTTTTCATATATTTATTTGTTTATTTATTTTTTCATCTATTTATTTATTTACTTATGGAAAAAGTTCTTTCGTTCGTATATTTAATTAATATTCTTTAAAAAAATTTTCTTTGTATCACTCTCATTTCATACACAGACTTTATTATGTTAATTTTTATTTTTATAAACATTATTGACTAAGGAACTTTTTTTATATATACGATAACTTATTTTTCATAAACAATAGATATAATTATATGTAAAATCACTGTCCTATTTATGTATATTTATTAGATCATTTAATATTGTTGATAATTGAATTATGGATTTTTTTTGCCTAAAGTTTTTTATTTATTCGATTTACATTGATTCTTCTCGTTTTTTTTTCTTTTTTTTTTGCAAAACTAAAGTAGTCAATTATGAGTCGTAAATTCTAAGATAGAATTATTTTTCTACTCAGAAAAATTGAAAATTTTTCTCTCCTTTCCCTTTTTTAAACGTAAACAATATTTGCAAGAAAATTATTAATCACACTCAATTATAATTAACTCCATTAGCTTTTTTAGGTAGGGGGGGGGAGGGGGGATTTTAGTTTTTTTTTGTCGTAGATAAATATAGACAAAAAATAAAGAAAAATATTAAAAAGAAAAAGGAGAAAAAAAAGAAAACTAAAATGACAAATTTTTATGAGAAAAATTAACTTACCAAATCATCGAACAAGTCATTCAATCGTCTTTCGACATTTTTCTCCTTTTTTGGTCGTATCAAAAGATAAATCGTTGACAAATTTGGGCAGCTTCTCAAAAGTTTTTCAATTAGAATTTTTCCCAAGAATCCAGTTCCACCTAATTAATAAAATAAAATTAGTTTTTATTTTAAAAATTACTTGTTTCAATTTTTTTTATAATGATAAATAAAATGTAGAAAAAAAGAACTTGTGCCGTCTACGCACTTTAAAATAAAATAAATAAATAATAAATAAATACTAATAAAATAAAAAAATAATAATAATATATAGAATGAAAATAATTCATTAAAAAAATAATATTCTTATTATTGAATAACAAAATAATTTATTATTTGTAAAATGGTTGTATCTGAGATTATTTTTAATAAATTATATTAAATTATTAAATTACCAGTGATGAAAATTTTTTGACCAGCATAAAACTCTTGAATGGGTGTTCCTCGATTGATAACGATTCCATTTTCATGTATATTGTTAATTTTATTATTATTCGTTTCATCTCCAATAATATTAGAATATGTATTCTGCGTCTAAAACAAAAAAAATTTTTTTTTAATTTTACCCAATTAGTCTATTTTTTAAAATTATTATTGACCGCAATATTTTCATATATATTATTACGTATGTATATTTATCTTTAATTTTTCTTTTCATTTCTTATACGACTTTAACTGTTTCTTATTTAATAATAATAATATATTTGTAACTGTTCACAATTTTAACTGTTTGACATAAGTTGTTTGTTTACTTTTGTCATTATCCGTTTACGCTTGTTATTAGAAATAGAAGAAAAAGAAAAAGAGAATTTTATATTTCTAAATAATTATCGGAAATAGTGCCAGTTCATGCAGTTAGGAATCCGTGCAAGAAAAGTGTTTTAATGTTTTTGACCCATTTCTGTCAATATGTATATTGAGTATAATTATTAAAATATATATATTTTTTCCGCTTTATTAATTTTTATATAAATAATATAATAATATTGAATGTTGGAAGAAATTCGTTTTTTTAAATTTTTTTGTTCTAAATTCCGTATAATGACTTTCCTTTCGCGCAATTAAATAAAATCAAGTTAAATTGAATTGAATTGAATTCAAGTCACTCGAATTGAATCGAATCACATTGAACTTAATCGAATTAAATTGAATTACTATGAATTCGAATGAGTCGAATTCAATCAAATCGAATTACACTCAATCGAATTAAATTGAATTACTATGAATTCAAATGAGTCGAATTAAATCAAATCGAATTAAACTCAATCGAATTAAATTGAATTACTATGAATTCAAATAAGTCGAATTGAATTGAATTGAATTAAATTGAATAAAATTGAATTCGATTGAGTCGAATTGAACTAAATCGAATTAAATTTAATGAAATTGAATTCAATTAATTGAATTGAATGATATTGAATGAAATTGAATTGAATCGAATTGAATTGAATTGAATTGAATTGAATTGAATTGAATTGAATTGAATTGAATCGAATTGAATTGAATTGAATTAAATTGAATCGAATTTAATCGATTGAATGAATTAAATTGAATTCAATAAATCGAATTGAATTGAATTCGATTGAGTCGAAGTGAACTGAATCGAATTAAATTGAATGAAATTGAATTCGATTGAGTCGAATTGAACTGAATCGAATTAAATTGAATTCAATTAATTGAATTGAATCGAATTAAATTCACTCGAATTGAACTGATTCGAATTAAATTGAATTTCATTGAATTTAATAAAGCGAATTATATGGACTCGAATTGAACTAAAGCGAATTAAATTGAATGAAATTGAATCGAATTGAATCGAATTAAATTGAATTGAATTCGATTGAATTCAATGTATCGATCATTTCAATGAAAATGACGTTTTTTTTAATAAATAATAACTAAAATAAATGATTTAGTTAAAGATGGATGTTATTTTTCTCATCTTTTCTTTTTTTTTTTCTTTTGGAACCCTATTGGGAATCGAACCCCAGACGCACTACCTAAAACCTATAGTCTGAGCGCTTAACGATCGCGACTATCGAACAGACTTATTTTTTTCATTCATTATAATGCCATACATGACTAAAATTATATATTTTAACTTCCGATTTTATTTTTAGATAAACAATGCTACCGTTTACATCCGAGTACTATATGTTTGGCTATATATAGAAACA
The DNA here is from genome assembly GCA_001855655.1 of Leptopilina clavipes. Classification (NCBI taxonomy): domain Eukaryota; kingdom Metazoa; phylum Arthropoda; class Insecta; order Hymenoptera; family Figitidae; genus Leptopilina; species Leptopilina clavipes. The sequence goes on along the minus strand of JUFY01027188.1, from coordinate 5,372 downwards.
GGAAACAAATAATTGACCGACTTGACATGAATTGCAAGTTTCAAAACTTAAATATAACTCGTGTACTCTTGCATTTGAGATTATTTCTACAAAAAAAAAATTGTGTTTGTTCATTAGTGACTATTGATTTTCTAGAAAAGTTTACCTACGAAATATATTTAGGTAGCTACCCCTGTCCATCACCTGTTCAATGGGGAATCAGGAAACTCACAAAGAATTATTATCAATAATAATAATTATTAATATTAGTATTATTATCAATAGTAATAATTATTAATATTGTTATTATCGATAATAATAATTATTAATATTATTATCTGAATAATTACCAATTGATAAATAATAAAAACAATAGATAATAATAATAAATTAAATAATAAAATAAGCTTGAAATTGTTCGTAATAATTAAAATTCTAATTGTATGTAATTAAAATAATTTTTCTTTTTTCCAGGTTCGGGAGTGTTCGAAATTTCTAAAATCGCGAGTGAGTTTTTTTTGTGACCCCAAAGATGACAACGTACGAGTGCAACTACAGAATGGAGGTCGGGTTTACAATCTCTGAGACAACCTCTGTAAGTTTTTACAATAATTTTTATAGTGTTTTTTATAACTTTCTATATATATGTGACACGCTCTGAAGAAAGGGACCTTAGAAGCAAAAAATTTTAGGTTATGTGAAATTTTGTAATTTCACAAGAGTGAAAAAAAAATTTACTCAATAATTAAAATTTTTAATCGGTATTTTTATTAGACGGAATTTTAATGTTATTCTTTTAATATTAAATCGACAGGTGCTAAATTACAATCTGAAAAATATTTTATATTGAAACTTCAAAAATTTAAGTTTACTTTTATTTTTAAGGGCATGTCCAAGTCGTGGCACTTTTTCCATTGCAGCTCAATGGAAGAATCGCATCGACTTTGACATGTCCTTAAAATAACGGGAATTTAAAAGAAATATGACTTACATTTTATTTTTTAAAGTAATGTTAAAAAATGCCCTTTAAAAATTTTTTCCAGGAATCATAATAATTAATAATTTGATACCTAAATAGAATAGAAATTTTATTTATTTATTTATTTATATATTTAATATAATGTTGGGTTAATGTTGATAGAATGAGATATTTTTGATTTTAATTTTTAATATGTTTAATAATTAATATTATAATAGTTTTTTATAAATTATAAAAAACTTTATTAAATTTTTGTTTTTTTTAATAATTTTTTTTTATTTTAACACTTGCATTTTTGATTGTATATTTTGTATATATATATACATATACATTTTTTTTACAAATTTTTTTACAACTAGTTAACTATGTATTGCGTAAGTTTGAATATAGAAAAGGGTTAACGCTTTCACCGTTTAGACTTATGCTAAACTAGACAATTAGAATTACGTCTGTATTATGCATTACATTGGTTATATCTTTTTACAACATCGAAACATATTTTTCATTCAATTATAACATTTATTTTTCTTTACATTGTAGCAAATTATAATTACATATTATCAATCGGTTTTCATTCCCCTCTCACAATTATTATAAATTCCCCGTATATATTAACTCAACAAACATTTATGTCTTTTTCCAAATAAATTTTATAATTAAAAAAAAAAGAAAAAATTAAATTAACCTGAAGAATGTGAAATTCAACACGGAAAGAAAATGTTTTATTGCTTTTCTGATGAAAATGCGGTAACAATTATTTTTTTGGGAAAGAAAGAGATATATACAAATATTTAAAAATTAAAATTAAAAATCTAATTTGTTGTCAACAAACGTTTCTAACCAAATTTTTTTTAAACAAAACCAAATGTTTTGTAGAGACAACAAAATAGTTCTAAATTACATTTTTTTATTTTTCTCATTTATTTATTATTATTTTATTGTTTATAAACTTTTATTCAAGTAATTTTTTTAAAGTAATTACATTATTTTTTTCGAAATTAAATAATTTTTTAAATTTCAGAAAAATAATTGGCATGAAAGTAAATAATTTTTATAAACTTAGAAATAATTATTTGCATTGGAATTCAATAATTTTTCTAAAGTTACAAAATTATTTGCTTTGAATTCATATAATTTTGTTAAAGTAACAAACTATTGTTAAAGTAAAAAAGTTATTTGGTTTGAAGTGAAATAATTTTTCTAAAGTTACAAAATTATTTACCATGAAATTAAATAATTTTTTTCAAAATTAAAAAAATTATTTGCTCTGAAATTAAATAATTTTGTTAAAATAACAAAATTTTATTAAAAAAATAAAGTTATTTAGTTGAAATTTAAATAATTTTTCTAAAATTACAAAATTATTTACTCTGAAATAAAAATTTTTTTCAAATGTTAAAAAATTATTTGCTTTGGATTGAAATAATATTTTCTTCAACTGACAATGTTATTTAACTTGAAATTAAATAATTTTTTTGTGGCAACAGTTATATCAAAAAATTTTGTATCGATATGCGAAATTATTGCACAAGCAAATTTTTTTCTTCTTTTTCTGTCAGTACAAAAAGGTAATAATGATGATTTTCTTCCCAAGAGGGATCATTAAAATAAAACTGTTACGCATGAAATTCAAATTTCTTCAGGTTTCATAAATATTGACGTATTTAGCTTGTGTGTAACGCAATTATGAAATCAAAATCGTTTCATCTTTATCGAATTAGAAAAATAAATTAGATAAATCGTAAATTTAATATACATATACAGAAACTTTCTAAAAACCTGAAATTTCAACATATACCGTTAGAAATTTCTGAAATTCGGCAGAATACATTTTTCCATTTTAAGATATTTTTAATAAATAATCTCTGAATTTTCATTGATTAATTAAAATATCATTGGAAAATTAGTTTTCGATTTTTCTGTATTTTTTGTCTCTTTATTTATTTATTTATCTGATTATTTATTTATTTATTTATTTATTTACTTATTTATTTAGAAATATAAACTTGCTAACAAAAATTAAAACCCTCTCGCACAAAATTATTTATTCTCATATATATTTATTAATTAATTTTTTTATATTATTTATTATTATTTTCTTGCTTCTGGACTCGAAACTAAAAAAATTACTTATTTAATTAACATTTAAGGAAAGCAATTAGTGAATGGTGTTATTATTATTAGCAATTCCTATGAAAAATTAATTAAATATGAATCAGTTAATAAGTTAATTTTATTTAATATTATGAATAATAAATAAATTAATAAATAATCAGATTGGATCAAATAAATTTGAGATACATTTTTTTTCATTTTAGCTTTTTTTTCATAATGCATAAATGCTGTAATGTAAGAAAATAGACGAAATTTTTCAAAAAAAAAAAAAAATTAAAAAATGAAAAAATTCTAACAATGTAATAAAAATGAAAATGAACATTCATATACAAAATTTAAACGTTTTGTGTTCAAACGCAGGTATACTGCATAATAGACTTTCTCATCTTAACGTTCATACGATATATCTGGTAATGGGCATTTCTCTCTCACAAAACCAATTTTTGTTACATCAGCAAGAGTGCCTCTTATAAGATACTTCCACATTATGTAATAATTTTGATCCGGCAAAGTTGATTTGTTCCGTAACACGTGTTTCGAAAATTCTGATCGCACTTTGAATCATTCGGCATTCTAGGTTAAAATATGTAAAAATTAAAATTAAAAAAAAAATGACTAAATAGAGAAAAAAGAAATTTTTTTAAAAGTAAAACCATTTTTTTAAAATTAAATTTCCTATTTGTTATTTAAATACAATTTAGTAAATTTAAATTTAAACTACAAATCTTGCAATTTTACAATAACATAAAATATTTATATTAGAATTTAATACCAAAATGAAATTTGGTAATTTTTGACAGGTTTTTAATTATTTTACAGATAACTGAGAATTTATTTTCACTGAAAGTAATTTTTTTTCGATTCGAAATTAATATTATATTAATTATTTTTAACGGAACATGTAATTAGAAAATGAAAATTGAAAAATCTTTTTTTTCTTAAAAAAATTTGTTCCGTTTGTAAAATAAATAAATAAATAAATTTTAAGTCCTGAATTTGATGGTTCTTTTTATTATGGGGCAAATTTTTTCACATATAATTTTCTAAGTAAATGAGGTAAATAAATAATTATTGATTTCATTTGAAAGCACATATTATATCCAAATGGAACACGTTATTCCTGATTGTTCACCGTTTTCATTGTAGCCTTAAAAAAAAAGAAACCTCCGTTTTTTGTTTCGATAAAATATATATATATATATGTTTGTAATTATGAAAGTACTGTTCTCCAAGAACTTCAAGCGAAATGTTGCAATTCAACGGACTTTTTTTTCTTAAATATATATTTATGCATTCCTGCTCAAGTGCAATGACACAATTTAAGTTCTAAAAATTACAATAGATAAGGAATGTTTTTTTTTTTGTTGGATGTTGGAAAACTAAAATGATTTTTAGGAAAAAAAAATCTTTCGGATGCAGCAAAAGAGACGAAAAATTATAATAAATAAAGTAAGAAATGAGAAAAGGAATAACAAATAATAAATAATTATTTATGTATTCGCTTGTAAATAAATATGAAAAAAGATTTTTGTAATTATTTTTTTTTGGGAAAATTATTAATTGGGTGAAGTTCAATAAACAAAATAATATGGTTAATAAAATAAATCGCCGGCTGGATATTTTTTGCAAATAAAAAATAAATAATTAAAAAAAAATAAAACAAAATATAAAATTAAATTAAATAGGTAGTAAATGAATAAATATTAAAAATAAGATAAATTAACAAATAAAACTAAATATAAAATAAATTAAAAAGGTAAATTAAATAGTAAATAAAATAGATAATAAATAAAACAGATAATAAATAATAAAAAAATAAAATAAAAATAAAGAAAATAAAAAACAACAGTTGAAAAAATAAAAAACTGAAGTATTTAATTTTCCAATTTTGAAAAAAAGATGAAAATCGTCAATTTTTTTTAAGGATATTTTGCAATTTTTGGTAAAATTATCTTTACGGTGGGTGGGGGGGGATATAAGCTTTTTATGTGGAAAGTGAAGATTTCGAAAAATCAAAAATCTAGTTTCACTTGCAAGAAGAATTAAAAACCAAATTTATTATTTTCGAATGAATGCATTTTTTATGCAGTCAACACAGTTATAATTTTAACAGTTCAATTTAAATTTAGTTTTGAGTTTATAGGGAAAAAATTATTTTACCATTTACCTAATAATTTTTTAATTGAGAATAAATTGATGTTTTAATTTTTTTGAATAAAAGATATGTAAAAAAACTGTTAAAGATAGCAAAGAATAATAATATACTAATACTAATAATAATAATAATAATGATAATAAT
>JUFY01027187.1:0-17202 GCA_001855655.1 Leptopilina clavipes | reverse complement strand
GATGCAACCTTGAAAAGTAGAACTTCTCAACCTTTCAGCAATGTTACAATGTAATGTTGCAAACTGAGACCCTTCAACCATTTTTTTTTAAATATAATTACTCCAATAGTTCTCAACTAACAATTTTGAATGTATAAAATAAATAAATGTAAAAAAAATTCAAGATTGCAAAAAAAATAAATTCTAATCATTTAGTCAATGCTTTCATTATTTATATTATATATATAAATGCACACACTTTAGTTCACGAACTTGCAAATAAGATAGGCAGTTTGTTTTTGAAATCAAATAAATCAATCCCTCCCCTTCTCCGCCCCCTTAGACACATACGGAAACATTGCTAATGACTTATTCTTTTTTCTCGATAATCATGGAGAATCTGTCGAACGTCACTTTTTCCAAGGATAAATAGACAGAGACGTCTTCCTATTATAATAGTAGTTTTTTTTATTTTATTTATTTTTTTCTATATATACAATTTCGAATAATGATGAGTCATATATATGTATATGTACGTATTGACAAAGTTCAAGGCTATAGGGGAATTATATATATATATATATGTATGAAAATTTAACGAAATATAAGAAAGAGAGGGCATCATCTATATTTATGTTCTTAAATGTTACCGCAACATTGCACCGAATCATTGCTGTAAGATTACCGTAATATTGTACCTGAAGATTGTCGTAAGCTTGCTGCAACATTGCATTGGAAGATTACTGTAATATTACCGCAATATTGTATCGGAAGATCGTTGTAACGTTGCCGCAATATTGCACCGGAATATTGCTGCAAGATTACTGCAACATTGCACCGAAACATTGCTGTAAGATTACTGCAACATTGCACCGAAACATTGCTGTAAGATTACCATAATAATGTACCTGAAGATTGCCGAAATGTTACCGCAACATTGCACCGAAACATTGCTGTAAGATTACCGTAATATTTTACCTGAAAATTGTCGTAAGGTTACTGCAACATTGCATTGGAAGATTGCCTTAATATTACCGCAATATTGTTGTAATGTTGCCGCAATATTACACTGGAAGATTGCTGCAAGATTACTGCAACATTGCACCGAAACATTGCTGTAGGATTACCGTAATATTGTACCTGAAGATTGCCGTAAGGTTGCTGCAACATTGCATCGGAAGATTGCCGTAATATTAGCACAATATTGTACTGGAAGATTGTTGTAATGTTGCCGCAATATTGCACCGGAATATTGCTGCAAGATTACTGCAACATTGCATCGAAATATTGCTGTAAGGTTGTGAAACTTTCCAGCAAGCTTCCAGTGATCTTAAAATGCAAACTTTCAAAGTGCGAGACATTTTAGACTTGCGAAAACATTGCGTCAATGTTACGGTGAAAAATTGTAATCTTGCAGCAAGAATTCTATATATGCAAGGTTTGTTCAATATAAGAGAAATTTGTTTTGAAAAAAAAAGAAAATCTTCCACGATTATTGGGACTTTGGGAAGAAAAATGTATTTGCGCGAGAAGAGGAAATTGAATGTAAGTGGCATGAGAGAAGAAGGGCTATTTTTTTTTTTTTTTTCCTTCTTTTTTAATAAAGGCTTGATAAGATCGTTTGCGATTTCATTAGGGATTTCACAAGTCGATTTATTGCGAGCGTGCGAAACTAGAGACGATCGTGTATTTCGCTGGTTGAGATAACCCAAGTTGAACGACACCCGACGCGGCCGGATGTCTTACCTCTCTCGCTTTGTTTCCTCTCCTTTAACGAAACGAAAGACAGTAAGTACATTGTCTAGCGCGAGCAATGTCAAGGTCCACAGACTCGTTACCTTTATAGCTACATATGAATGTATAAAGGCGAGTATTAAGCAAATCCTTCATCCACGATATATGACATTATATGGTGTTATGAAATTTAACTTTTTATTTTTCAAAAATTTAACACGTTTTAGAAAAGAAAATTCTATGATGACATTTTTGACACTCTAGTAAATTATATATTTTTCTAGTGATATTTTTATATCTTTTTGGTAACTCCTCTATTTCTCTAGTGACATTTTTGTTACTCCAGTCACTTATCTTCCTTTCTAGTGACAATTTGGTAATACTAGTAAATTCTTTCAATTTCTAGTAACAATTTTGTTACTTCTAGTAAATTCTCCAACCTTCTAGTAACAATTTTGTTACTTCTAGTAAATTCTCCACCATTCTAGTAACAATTTTGTCACTCTAGAAACTTATTATCTTTCTCTAGTGACAATTTTGTCACTTCTAGTAAATTCTCCACCCTTCTAGTAACAATTTTGTCACTTTAGTAATTTATCTTCTTCTCTAGTGACAATTTTGTTACTTCTAGTAAATTCTCCACCCTTCTAGTAACAATTTTGTTACTTCTAGTAAATTCTCCACCATTCTAGTAACAATTTTGTCACTCTAGGAACTTATTATCTTTCTCTAGAGACAATTTTGCCACTTCTAGTAAATTCTCTCTCTCTCTAGTGTCACTTTTGTCACTTTAGTAATTTATCTTCTTCTCTAGTGACAATTTTGTTACTTCTAGTAAATTCTCCACCCTTCTAGTAACAATTTTGTCACTCTAGTAATTTATCTTCCTCTCCAGTGCCAATTTTGTTACTTCTAGTAAATTCTCCACCATTCTAGTAACAATTTTGTCACTCTAGGAACTTATTATCTTTCTCTAGTGACAATTTTGCCACTTCTAGTAAATTCTCTCCCTCTCTAGTGACAATTTTGTTACTTCTAGTAAATTCTCTACCTCTCTAGTGACAATTTTGTTCCTCTAGTAATTTATCTTCCTCTCTAGAGACAATTTAGTTACTTCTAGTAAATTCTCTACCTTTTTAGTGACAATTTTTCCGCTACAATGAATTCTCTGAGTAAAAAAAGATTAATAGTTACAAGTTTACTAAAGTTACATGAAAATAAGTAGAGAAGCAGTAATGTCACTAGAGGGCCAAAAAGATTACCCAAGAGGATTAAAAAAATTCCTAACGTTTTGTTGCTGTTTCAGACTGACGGACAGGAAGGATGATGCAGAAAAAGTTACTAGAGTGACAAATTGTCATTAGAAGGATAGAAAAGTTACTAGAGTGACAAAATTGTCACTAAAAAGTAAAAAAGTTACTAGAGCCAAAAAATGTCACTAGGGAAACAAGAAATTTACTAGCGAGGCAGTACTTTTACCAGAGGAGTAGAGAAGTTACTAGAGTGACAAAAATAGTCACTAGGGGAAAAAAAAATTTCCTAGAGAGGCAGTACTGTCACCAGAGGAGTAGAGAAGTTACTAGAGTGACAGAAGTATGTCACTAGGGAGACAAAAAATTTACTAGAGAGGCAGCACTGCCACCAGAGGAGTATCGAAGTTATTAGAGAAACAGAAAAATGTCACTAGGGGAAAAAAATTTACTAGAGAGGCAGCACTGACACCAGAGGAGTATCGAAGTTACTAGAAAAACAAAAATATGTCACTAGGGGAAAAAAAATTACTAGAGAGGCAGCACTGTCACCAGAGGAGTATCGAAGTTACTAGAGTGACAGAAATATGTCACTAGGGGAAAAAAATTTACTAGAGAGGCAGCACTGCCACCAGAGGAGTATCGAAGTTACTAGAGTGACAGGAATATGTCACTATGGAAAAAAATTTACTAGAGAGGCAGAACTGCCACCAGAGGAGTATCGAAGTTACTAGAGTGACAGAAATATGTCACTAGGGGGACAAAAAATTTACTAGAGAGGCAGCACTGCCACCAGAGGAGTATCGAAGTTACTAGAGAAACAGAAATATGTCACTAGGGGAAAAAATTTACTAGAGAGGCAGCACTGCCACCAGAGGAGTAGAAAAGTTACTAGAGTGACATAAAAGTTACTAAATAGTTCTAAATTTATACTAAACGTACAGTAAACGTTCCTAGAATGTATTAAAACTAATTTTGCAAAGAAAATCGCATCCAAGGATGAGTAAAAATTACTGAAAAATAATAACTAGAGTATAACAAAATTTGGAAAAAAATAATCCAACACCTTTAGATATTTAATAGGTACACAATCGTCTTTTTTTCCTGTGATTGTTTTCTTGAGAATCTGTAAGAAAGATTATATGTATGTATGTGTGTGTGTGTGTGGTTTTTTTTTAAAGAAACGTTACTCTGTGGATAATGGACGTGTGTATCTGTGTGTACATAATAGATACGAGCGAGGTTCACCGTGAACCTTCCGATCGCCCTCGGTGAAACAGGAACACGATAATTGCACGAGGGTAAGTTATGGCTGGCGGAAATGACGACGCTGAAAAGCCGCGCTTCATATACGCCAGACGAATCAAATTGTGTGCACTTTATTGCAAAACACGCGATACTTGATGCGCGCAGGACGCTCTTGTGTTGCTTGACCATTTTACAGAAGAGGGAGGAACGCGAAAGAAACTAAGGAGCAATTGATCCATTACAAGGGACTGATTAACTTCGTTAATAGTCGTCATTAACGGTAATGAACCAGAAGGTGTTGTCATGCTCCTCCATAACAAGACCATCCACCTTCTTATATTTATTTCATTCCACTTCTTCTTCTTCTTCTCTTTTTCTCTCTCGTTCTTCGTGATTCTCTTTCAATTTCCGTTTCCTTAGACTCATCTTAGTTACTAAGGTGATGATTCAATAGTCAAAGACGCAAATTCTTCTGTACGTGAGGAATAGTTTTTCAATCAAATAAAATAACTAATGTCATAGAAAAGTTACTAGGGCTGGTGAAAAAGTTTACTAGTTAGATAAAAATAAATAGAACGTCGAGAAAAGTCACTAGAGACGAAAGGAAATTTACTAGCAACTAAAGAGTCACTAGGGTGACATGAGAGTTACCAGAAGGACAGAAAAGTCACTAGAGTAAGGTCAAAATGACTAAAAAGACAGAAGTGCCACTGGAGGAGTAGAAAAGTAACTAGAGAACCGAAAAGGTAACTAGAGAGTTAAGAGAATTTTTAATAGTTTTTTTTTCTTTTTTTCAGACTGACGGATAAGAAGGAAGATGCAGAAAAAGTTACCATTCACAATTGGTGAGTATTTTTTTTTCCGTTGGTATGGTCTTTTAATTTCCGTTTGTAAAATGTGGCTAAAATGTCCCTATAGGGAGAGAGAATTTATTGCAGTGATAAAATTGTCAATAGTGTGGTAGAGAAGTCACTAGTTACAAAATTGTCACTAGAAAGTACAAAGTAAGGAAAAAAGTTACTAGAGGAATATAAAATTTACTAGAGTAAGGTGAAAGTAACTAAAAAGACAGTAGTGTCATTAGAGGAGTAGAAAAGTAACTAGAAAGCCAAAAAGGTTACTAATGGGTCAAAATAATTTTAACCTATTTTTTTCTCTTTTTCAGACTGACGGACAGGAAGGAAGATGCAGAAAAAGTTACCATTCACGATTGGTGAGTATTTTTTTTTTGTGTTGGTATGGTCTATTAATTTCCGTTTGTAAAAAGTGGCTAAACTGCAACTACAGAGTCAGAAAATTTATTGATGTGACAAAATTGTCACTAAAAGAGTAGAAAAGTGACTAGAATTAATAAATTGTCACTAAAGAGTAAGAAAAAAAGTTACTAGAGAAATATAAAATTTATTATAGGGTGACAAAAATGTTTCTAGAGGGGTTTAGAATTTACCAGAAAAACAAAAATGTTACTAGAGAAATTGAAAAGTTTCTAGAGTAACAAAAAAGTCACTAAAGGGAAATTAATGTCACAAGATCTGAAAAAATGTAACTAGAGGTTCAAGAGAGTTTTAAACAATTTTTTTATGTTTCAGACTGACGGACAGGAAGGAGTTTGCAGAAGAGGTGATCAACGCAACTTCGAGGCAATCCACGATTGGTGAGTATTTTTTTTTTGCCTTGTGATTGGTCTATTGATTTCCGTTTGTAAAAGAGTGGCTAAAATGTCACTAGATGGGTGAGCAAAGTTACCAGAGTGACGTAAGTGTTAGTAAAAGTTATAAAATTTGCAAGTTAGTTAAAAATCACTAGAATGACAAAATCACTAGAGTAACAAAATCATTAGAGTGACAAAATCACTAGAGTGACAAAATCACTAGAGTGACAAAATCACTAGAGTGATAAAATCACTAGGGTGCTAAAATCACTAGAGTGACAAACTCACTAGTAATAAATTCACTAGTGACAAAATCACTAGTGACAAAATCACTAGGGTGCCAAAATCACTAGAGTGACAAAATCACTAGAGTGCCAAAATCACTAGGGTGCCAAAATCACTAGAGTGACAAAATCACTAGAGTGATAAAATCACTATGGTGCCAAAATGACTAAAGTGACAAACTCACTATAGTGACAAAATCACTAGAGTGACAAAATCACTAGAGTGACAAACTCACTAGAGTGACAAAATCACTAGAGTGACAAATTCACTAGAGTAGCAAAATGACAAGTCATTAAAAGTCACTAGAGAGGGTAGAAAAGTTACTACAGGGTAACAGAAAGTTGACTCACAAATTTTAAGTATTGATTATAAAGAAAATAATCCAGAGGGGAATAAACTCGTTTATAAAATATATCAAATCTCCGGTTCGACCAGTTAATATTTTACGTGTGTATTAATAATATCATAATTAAAAAATCTTTTTAAGGCCGATGACTTTGATGATAAATCAGGATTTTTTTCTTGTCTCTGTTTTCTAGCATATATATATATATTGATAACTAGCGGTAAAAATGCAAATTAGCGAATCAATCAGACGATAAAATGCCAATTAAAAATTATTTCCACTCATGACAAAATTCCAAAATCATTATTTTAATAATAATGATGGAAAAATTATGCGTCATGCATATAACAAAAAAAAATCATTAATCTCTTTTGGACGTATAGTTTGCACTTGAGAGTAAAAAAAAAACTATTCGCACGCCCATTTCGCATTCCAAGAGTTATTCTTCATTTTATTTCGTCTCTCTCTCTCTCTCTCTCTGTCTTTTTTTTTCTTTAATAAAAGACGCGATCGACATGCTTCGGAACGAGTGGATAACCGATGGAAACTGCGACTCATTGTCCATCATCAAGAGCAGGAGCGACGACCCCAAAGTACGTGAGCGACTTGAGATCTCTTTTGCTTGAATATATTTATCCCGCGCGCGCGATATATAAATTTATATAATACCTTTATTACCCAAATCGAAGATTCTCACAAGGGCTCGCATGAATATTCCATACAAATCTTATTTGACATATAATAGTTATTTGACATAAAGTCATTTTAATATCATTTTCATTTGACATGAAATTCATTTGAAATCAAATCATTCGCCAGGAAACTTATTTGACCTAAAACTCATTTGGCATGAAATTCATTTGACATTAAATTTATTTGACCTAAAATCCATATGACCTAAAGATCATTTGACCTTTGACATTTGACATGAAAATCATTTGCCAGAAAATTTATTTGACCTAAAACTCATTTGGCATGAAATTCATTTGACATTAAATTTATTTGAACTAAAATCCATTTGACCTAAAGATCATTTGACATGAAAATCATTTGCCAGAAAATTTATTTGACCTAAAACTCATTTGGCATGAAATTCATTCGACATGAAATTTATTTGACATGAAATCCATTTGACCTAAAATTTATTTGACCTATTATTCATTTGACATGAAAATCATTTGCCAGAAAATTTATTTGACCTAAAACTCATTTGGCATGAAATTCATTTGCCATAAAATTCATTTGACATAAAATTCATTTAATATAAATTTAATTTTACATGCGATTCATTTGATATAAAAATAATTTGACATAAAGGTCATTTGACACAGAAATATTAACGCGAATTCTAGAAGTAACCAATCAGAAATTATTAAAAAAAATTATGATTGGTCAATTTTAAAATTCGCTTAGACATTTTTATGTCAAATGAACTTTATGTCAAATGAATTTTATTTGAAATGACTTTTATTTCAAATGAAATTTATATCAAGTGACTTTTATGTCAAGCGGGAACTATGTTAAATTAATTTTATGTCAAATGAATTTCATGTCAAATAAATTTTATGTCAAATGAGTTTCATGTCAAATAAATTTTATGTTAAATGAATTTTAGGTTAAATAAATTTTGTGACAAATAAACTGCAGGTCAAATGAATTTTAGATCGAATGGAATTTAGGTCAAATAAATTTAATGGCAAATGAATTTCATATCAAATGAAATGTATATCAAATGACGTTTACGTCAAATGGCAATTATGTGAAATTAATCTTACGTCAAATGAATTTCATGTCAGAAGAAATTTATATCAAGTGATTTATGTCAAACGAGAATTACGTTAAATGAATTTTTATGTCAAATGAAAATAAAATTAATATCAAGTGAATTTTATTGCAAATGAGAATTATGTTAAATGAATTTTATGTCAAATGAATTTTATGTCATGAATTTTATGTCAAATAAATTTTATGCCAAATGAATTTTAGGTCAAATAAATATTAGAACAAATGAATTGAATGTCAAATGAATTTTCTGGCAATATGAATTTCATGTCAAATGAATTTTAGGTCAAATAAATTTTTGTCAAATAAATTTTAGGTCAAATAAATATTAGGACAAATGAATTACATGTTAAATAAATTTTCTGGCAATATGAATTTCATGTCAAATGAATTTTAGGTCAAATAAATTTTCTGCCAAATAAATTTTCTGCCAAATAAATTTTAGGTCAAATAAATGAATTGTATGTTAAATGAATTTTAAGTCAAATAAATTTTATGCCAAATGAATTTTAGGTCAAATATTATGACAAATGAATTGCATGTCAAATAAATTTAAGGTCAAATGAAATTTATATTAAACGATTCTACGTCAAATAACCATTATGTCAAATATGTCAAATTTCTAAAACTTAATCTTTTTCTTTTTCTAAAAATTCCTATATACCTGTTCGCGAAAAAAAATTTCGTGTACAATGATGAACTCACTCTTTTATATATAATGATTTATCAAAAAAAAAAAAACCAAGGGAAGCAGAGTCTCTCTCACGTTGAAAAAACAATGGTTCACACCTATTAGTTGGCGTCAAACCGTTATTACGAATATAAGATGAAGAAGAATATTCTCTCGCTTCTTAAAAAAAAAAGAAGAAGAAGAAGAAGAATATATGGTACATTTATTTATTTCCGGCGAATTATCTTATCTCTTTAAGAAATTTAAGTTCATTATAAAGTTGGCGCTGGATTTAACGGTAAGATCCTGATTGTTGCAGAATAGAGAGAGACGTGTATTATTAACATAAAAAACCGTTCTTCATTTCGCATATTATAAGTTTTTAGAATAATTTTCGTCTCGCGTTTATTATATAAAAAAAAAAAAAAAAAAAAATTGCGCATGAATGGTTATAAGTATATAAAATGTGAGTTGATATGTGCTAAGTGTATAAAATAACATTGGTTTGGAATAAATTCTTTCACACTTTCGACCTAAGTAAAGTATATAATGTATATACCCACGCAAAAATTCGCCTCTCCTCATATAAACTTGAAACTCTTTTGAAGTGCAATTTTCGTAATTTCGTGTGTGGCGAGGGTTATCGAACCCTTTTTGCCATGCACCTTGTGTTGTATATACATATATATATATAAGAGGCGGGCCGACGAGCGAGTCGAACACAAAGTGAAGTGACAAAAGTGTCACTAGAGGGGTAAAGAGGTTACTAGAGTGACAAATTGTCATTAGAAGGATAGAGAAGTTACTAGAATGACAAAATTGTCACTAAAGAGTAAAAAAGTTACTAGAGCCAAAAAATGTCACTAGGGAAACAAGAAATTTACTAGCGAGGCAGTACTTTTACCAGAGGAGTAGAGAAGTTACTAGAATGACAAAATTGTCACTAAAAAGTAAAAAAGTTACTAGAGCCAAAAAATGTCACTAGGGAAACAAGAAATTTACTAGCGAGGCTGTACTTTTACCAGAGGAGTAGAGAAGTTACTAGAGTGACAAAAATATGTCACTAGGGGAACAAAAATTTTCTAGAAAGGCAGTAATTTTACCAGAGGAGTAGAGAAGTTACTAGAGTGACAAAAATATGTCACTAGGGGAACAAAAATTTTCTAGAGGCAGTACCGTCACCAGAGGAGTAGAGAAGTTACTAGAGTGACAGAAATATGTCACTAGGGGGACAAGAAATTTACTAGAGAGGCAGCACTGCCACCAGAGGAGTATCGAAGTTACTAGAGAAACAGAAATATGTCACTAGGGGAAAAAATTTACTAGAGAGGCAGTACTGCCACCAGAGGAGTAGAAAAGTTACTAGAGTGACATAAAAGTTACTAAATAGTTGTAAATTTATACTAAATGTACAGTAAACGTTCCTAGAATGTATTAAAACTCTTTTGAAGTGCAATTTTCGTAATTTCGTGTGTGGCGAGGGTTATCGAACCCTTTTTGCCATGCACCTTGTGTTGTATATACATATATATATAAGAGGCGGGCCGACGAGCGAGTCGAACACAAAGTGATACCGGTTTTCTCTCGACGCTTTTTGATTCTTAAAAACGATAGTCGTCGCCGGCTAATGCGCACACACAGAGTGTACTCGACTATTTCCAAAAGGTGGTACTCGGCTAACGCGATTTCTTGCCAAGGTACCGTAAAGAGTTGAAAAGAGAGAAAGAGAGAGAGAGAGAGAGAGAGAGAGAGAGAGAACCGAGATGAAATCGAAGTACACAACAAGGAATGTACGCGTGCGCGCGCTAAGTATCGTTTCGTAAAGCAGGAAGCGAGAAAAAGCTTTTTTATAAGAACCTATCATCATCAAGGATCTTGCGTTTGCGCATTAATGCACATTTAATGTTATGAGCTACTGGTGCTAATCAGGACCCAAATAGAAAAACCATGTACGTGTACTCTCCATAAATCATTTTTCAAAACAAATTTTTTATCACTCCACAGAGAGACGTCTCACAGAGAATATAGTAAGAACAGGTATTTATGTGTTCGCGTTTCGTTAAATCATATATGGTACGGTACATTGATTTTTTAGTCTCCGCGGAAAATTAGTTTACAAAAATTTTTGCAAAATAGTTCTCTAGAGATATATATTTTTTCATATTTTGTTACTGGAGTGAGGGAAAATTTACTAGTTTGATATTAAATGTCGTCGAAGAGGTTAAAAGTTACTAGAGAGTCAAGAGAGATTTTAACATTTTTTTTTGTTTCAGAGTGAGAGGCAGTAAGGAAGATGAAGAAAAATTCACCATCCATGATTGGTAAGAGTTTTTTTTTTAATTGCAATATAATTGGTCTATTAATTTCCGTTTGTAAAAATAACTAAAATGTTACTAGTGAAACTTAAAATTTACTAGACTGATAAAACTAAAACTGTTACTAGAAAAAAAAATTTACCAGAGTGATAAAAATATTCCTAGAGCGTAGATAAGTTACTAGGATTATAAAAATGTCACTAAAGAGGTAAAGAAGTTACTAAAGAACCGAAAAAAGTTACTAGAGTTACATAAAAATAAGAAGAGAAACAAAAGTGTCACTAGAGAACCAAAAAAATTACTAGAGGGTCAAGAGAGATTTTAACATTTTTTTATGTTTCAGACTGACGGACAGGAAGGAAGATGAAGAAAAAGTCACCATCCATGATTGGTAAGAGATTTTTTTTAATTGCAATATAATTGGTCTATTAATTTCCGTTTGTAAAAAGTGACTAAATAATGTTACTGGTGGAAAATAAATATTTACTAGACTGACAAAACTGAAACTATCACTAGAAAAAAAAATTTACCAGAGTGATAGAAATATTTCTAGGGCGGTCGATAAGTTACTGGAATTACAAAAATGTCACTAAATAGGTAAAAAAGTTACTAAAGTACAGAAAAAAATTACTAGAGTTACATAAGAATAAGAAGAGAAACAGAAGTGTCACTAGAGAACCAAAAAAATTACTAGAGGGTCAAGAGAGATTTTAACATTTTTTATGTTTCAGAGTGAGAGGCAGTAAGGAAGATGAAGAAAAAGTCACCATCCACGATTGGTAAGAGCATATTTTTTTTAATTGCAATAAGATTGGTCTATTGATTTCCGTTTGTAAAAAGAGGGTAAAGTGTCACTAGAGGGACAGAGATTTTTTTTTTTGAAGTTACAAAAGTGTCACTAGAGGGGTAAAGAGGTTACTAGAGTGACAAATTGTCATTAGAAGGATAGAGAAGTTACTAGAGTGACGAAATTGTCACTAAAGAGTAAAAAAGTTACTAGAGTCAAAAAATGTCACTAGGGAAACAAGAAATTTACTAGCAAGGCAGTACTTTTACCAGAGGAGTAGAGAAGTTACTAGAGTGACAAAAATGTCACTAGGGGAATAAAAAATTTCCCAGAGAGGCAGTACTTTCACCAGAGTGATAGAAATATTTCTAGAGCGGTCGATAAGTTACTAGAATTACAAAGATGTCACTAAAGAGGTAAAAAAGGTGCTAAAGTACAGAAAAAAAATTACTAGAGTTACATAAAAATAAGAAGAAAAAAAGAAGTGTCACTAGAGAAAAATAATTAACCAGAGTGATATAAATATTCCTAGAGCGTAGATAAGTTACTAGAATTACAAAAATGGCACTAAAGAGGTAAAAAAAAGTTACTAAAGGACAGAAAAAAAATTACTAGAGTTACATAAAAATAAGTAGAGAAACAGAAGTGTCACTAGAGAACCAAAAAAATCACCAGAGGATCAAGAGAGTTTTTAACATTTTTTTTTGTTTCAGACTGACGGACAGGAAGGAAGATGCAGAAAAAATTACCATCCACTATTGGTAAGAGTTTTTGTTTTTAGTAGCAATGTGATTGGTCTATTAATTTCCGTTTGTAAAAATAACTGAAATGTTACTAGTGAAACTTAAAATTCACTAGACTGACAATAGTTGTCGCTAGAGAAAAATAAAAATTTACTAGAGTGGTAAAAATACTTCTAGACTTCTAGAGCGGTAGATAAGTTACTAAAATTACAAGAATGTTACTAAAAAGTTACCAGAGTGAGAAAAAAAGTTTAGTAGATAAAAAAAAGTTACTTAAAATAGGTAGATTTTTTTTTATTGCAATATCAATGGTCTATTAATTTCCGTTTGTACAAAGTGTCAGAATTGTGACAAGAGCAGCAGTAATAATTTACAGGAGTGACCAGAGAGTGAATAAAGAAATATAAAAGTTACTAGTTCCAAAAAAATTACTAGTTCTACAAAAAAGCGTTACTAATAGTATACGGAATTTACCAAAATGAACAAAGAATCAATATAGCTAGAAAATAGTTACTAGAGAGAAAAGGAAGTTACCAAAGTGAGAAAAAATAACTAGAGTTGCAAAAAAATAACTAGAGTTACAAAAAAATATGTAGAGAAACAGAAAGTGTCACTAGAGAACCAAAAAAATCACTAGAGGATCAAGAGCGTTCTAACATTTTTTTTCTTATGTTTCAGACTGGCGAACAGGAAGGAAGATGCAGAAAAAGTTACCATTCACAATTGGTCAGTATTTTTTTTTTTTGCGTTGGTATGTTCTATTTATTTCCGTTTGTAAAAAATCACTAAAATGTCACTACAGGGACAGAGAATTTATTCGAGTGACCAAATTGTCACTAATAAGTGACCTAATAAGTGACAACTATACTAAAAGGGCAGATAAGTTACTAGAGTTAAAGTTACTGCAGAGTAAAAAAAGTTACTAGAAGAACATAAAATTTACTAGAGTGACGAAAAAATCTCTAGAGGCGGCAGATAACTTTTTCTATGCACTAGTGATTGGTCTATTGATTTCCGTTTGTAAAAAGTGTCCGAAATGTCACTAGAACGACACTAGAGGACCAGAATCACAAGATTGGAAATATCACTAGAAGGCAGGGGAAATTTACTAGACTGTCCTACTTAAAACCATCATCAGTAGATTTGAAAACAAGTGTTTTCTTCCTAGTGAATATTCTTCCTAGTGAAATAAAACCAATAAATGACAATTTTCCACATAGAAATGAAAATTATAGGTTAGGAAATAAAACAAGTGAAAGGGATGCGTGCGACGTTAAAATTGAAAATTAAGTAGCAAACACAGAACGAAGGGGGCAAAAGTAAACGAATATATATGTTTTTAGTATAAAAGAAAAAGCAAGAGTCCCAGGTGTCTCGATTTCTATATATAGCGATTACAAATGATCGTCGGTAGATAGAGACGGCAATAAATTCGATAAATTGATGCGTCCAAGCAGCCAACCGCCCGTCGAGGTCGGCAGTGCGAAACTTGCGATTGGCCGGCATGTGTGGATTCCTGTGGATGATCTAAGACCAGCGAGATTAATTATTTTGTTGCATCTAATTAATGTACAGTCGTTAAATGTGCAATTACAGCGTCGCGCGCGCTCGCCCTCGAATCGCGCGCCATGAAAACTTCGCGACGATCTTATTGCGATTCTATCTTTATAAAGACCGTACGTACAAAGTTTATAATTGTATAAATACAAACACGAGTTCGAAGTGTATATATACATATGATGATCAATCGATTATTATTTTCATCATCGAACCGAATTCATCCTCTAGCGATAAAGAAATTATTATATACTCTAAACAAAATATCATCGCTCTCGACAACATTTAATTATTATTCAAACACGATGAAATATTTACTTCATTAAGCATGTCACAAGTCTGTAATTACTAAAACTCGTGAGTTATTAATTTCCCATATATATCGATATATAAACGTGAATTAAATATCGAAATTTATTTAGCATACCTACTTAAATAATTCAATTTAATAATTCATTATTCAGGTCTTTTTATTTGTCATTCGGAAAAAAAGGAGGCAACTTCGTTAATAAACGCAAATAATTCAATTTTTCATTTATCATTTATGAAAAGTGATTTAAAAAAAATTTGATTATTAATAAATAATAGTAATAATAATGTAATAGTAATAATAATAATGACAATAATAATAATAGTAAATAAAAGATTAAATAAAAATAATAATAATAATTGATTTTAGGTCGTATAGAGTTCAAAAATAGCTCAATCGATATGTTTTTAAAGCCGCTGTAAATTAGATACAAAATATTAAAGCTTAGATAACAGATTAATACCGAAAAACCGCAAAAAGTTCCAAATTGTAAAATTTCAATTTTTTAAAACGTCAATAATTTTCGCTAAAATGGCAAAAAATGTTTATTAATAGGACAGAAAATGCGTCTCGAAAAGATATACACAAGGAAGGAAAAATATTAACAAGTATCTGAACATTTTTTAAAGTTATGGGCAAAAAACTTTATTTTAATTTTTTTAAATGGTAATAATTTTTGCTAACGTAGTAGTAGAATGTTTAATAATAGCTCAAAAGATGCGTATCAAAAAATTCTACACAATGGAGGAAAAATATTTAAAGTATTTCAACATTTTTAGAAATTATGGTCAAAAAACGTTTTTTTCGAATTTTTAAAATGTCAATAATTTTGGTTAACTTGGAAGTAGAATGTTCAAAAATGGGTCAAAATATGCGTATCAAAAAGATCTACACAAGGAAGGAAAAATATTTTAAAGTATTTCAACATTTTTAGAAATTATAGTCAAAAAACATTTTTTTCGAATTTTTAAAATGTCGATAATTTACGCTAACGTGGCAGTAAAATGTTCAAAAATGGGTCAAAATATGCGTATCAAAAAGATCTACAAAAGGAAGGAAAAATATTTTCAATTATTTTAACATTTTTAGAAATTATGGTCAAAAAACGTTTTTTTCGATTTTTTATAATGTCAATAATTTTCACTAACTTGGAAGTAGAATGTTCAAAAATGGGTCAAAAGATGCGTCTCGAAAAGATCTACACAAGGAAAGAAAAATAATTCTAAAATTTTTAACTTTTTTAAAATTTATAGTTAAAAACATTTTTTTCAAATTTTTCAAATGTCAATAACTTTCGATAGAATTACAGTGGAATGTTCGCTAATAGCTCAAATACAGCGTCTTGAAAAACTCTAAAAATTTACAGAAAAATATCTATAGGTGTCGATAAAATTTTTTCAAGTTATCGACAAAAAACGATTTTTGAAAAATTTTTAAATGTGAAAAAAAATTAGTTAATCTTGATTAATTTGGATCAAAGTACTCTTATTATTCGTCCGCCAATGAGATCTAAAATTAATAAAAAATATTAATTACAAATAATTGTAAATATTAATTATTAATTAATGATAATTATTTTTTTATTTTTTATTATTTTTACTTATATGTTCACCGAGAAAGTAAAATTGAATTTCCCATTTTGTATATTATAGAAACCGTTAGTAAGCGACTCAATTCAAAATCATCCAATGATTGAAATATAATAGAAAATGTCATGTATCATGCGATAATTTACCCAAAAAAAAAAAAAAAAAACCCTCTATCAAAGTGGAAAGTTTTTCTGGTGACAAGATTGCAGTTCCAAGTTTCTCAAGTATATATATATATACACAAAGAAATAAACTATTACTATGGGAGAAAGAGAGAATTTCTCACAATTGAATCTCTTCACTTGTGTGTTATATACGAAATAAAACGAAGCTCACACGGCGCCCGCGGCGACCACGAATCACAACGATTACTCGGAACCTTGACAGGCAATAGGAATCGGTATAAGGCGTAGAAAGCCCGAGTTGCCATAACGAGAGAGGTTCGATTGTCACGGCTGCAGGTGCTTCTATCGGTTTCTTGTGCCCGTGACTGTGGCTGGTTAATTGCATCTACTGGAAAACGGTACATGTGTGCTGAAAAATGCGCGGTGTATTGAAAACTGCCAGTAAATTCCTCAGGACCGATATAACTGTCCCCCTAGTAAAGAAGAAGAGAAGCAAAGAAAAAAAAAAAAAAATTCCACGTGACAATCTTCATTTTCAATCATATCCTTCAAATACATCGTGCAAAATCTCTTTTTGATATTGAGACATTACTTTCCCATTTTCTAGACGTTGCAAAAGAAAATTTTCTCAACTTAATTCCTACATGGACTAATACGACTAATACGTGACAATTACGTTTATTACACGAATACAGCGGTGATAATTTATATTTACAATTTTTTATTAATTTATTATTATTTTTAATTAATTTATTATTATTAATTTATATTTATAATTATTTATTAATTTATTATTATTACTTTATTATTATTAATTTATATTTATAATTA
>JUFY01027185.1:0-11346 GCA_001855655.1 Leptopilina clavipes | reverse complement strand
AGAAATTTGAGGTTATTATCGTTTCTAGACAGCCAAGTGACAACCACGCCACATGCGATCGTTTTTGAAAACACAATATCACACCTACTGTCGGTAAATGAACTATTTGCGTATTTCCGAGTCATAGTCACTTGACTATTATCAAATAAATATTTATTAATATCAAAAATAAATTTAAAGTCAACTAAATTTGATTCAAATACAGAAATTATTATTAAATACAAATACAGAAATTATTATTAAATACAAATACATTATTAAATAAAAATTATTTAATTTAAATACAAAAATTATTTGGTTCAAGTAAATATTTATTTGATAAGACAAGTAATCGGTTATTTGGATCAAATATAAATTTTTTTTTCAATGTAATTTTTTTTATGAAAAGGGAACTTTATACGTAGGATATGTAAAGTCTTTTACATCAAAAGGGATTGAAAATCTTTTAATATTAATAAGACCGAGGGGTGATTAATGTGATTAAAAGGAGAAAAAATTTCAAATATAAATAAGGGATGGAGTGCAACGGCCTTCCCTCTCGTGCATGCAGTTATTATTGTCACAGCTATTATAATTATTGAGCTCATCGTATAATACGCGAAGGCTTATTCATGATTAGTTTCAGGACATTCACATTCACATGCGAAAGCAGGGTGACGTGCAATGCCAACCGTAATAAATAATACGTATAGCACCCATAGGAAACATGCATATATACAACATCCATACATGCGTATAAATTTGCGACCAACAACAATAAGAACAATTACAAACACTATTTTCAATTTACCTACAATTTAGGTCCATTTTCTTTTATCCTCTATAATATAATAGCAATTCTATTTTCTATTGTCTATTGCAGAAACGATTTTAAAATAATAAACTTTTACCACCGTATAGATAATTCATTAAATCTCGGGAA
Source organism: Leptopilina clavipes (assembly GCA_001855655.1). Classification (NCBI taxonomy): domain Eukaryota; kingdom Metazoa; phylum Arthropoda; class Insecta; order Hymenoptera; family Figitidae; genus Leptopilina; species Leptopilina clavipes. The sequence goes on along the minus strand of JUFY01027185.1, from coordinate 10,424 downwards.
AATAATCAATTTTTTTTTTTCTTTTCTTTTTTTTTTAGAAAAAATATATGACGAGACTAAAGTCATAATAGAAGCGTAGTTAATTTCAACATGGTGTGCATTCCACGCGTGTACACATGATGCATACGTGTATTTAATGAGTTTTATAAACGATGAAAACAAACGTGTGGGTGCTAATAAGCTAAAGCGTTCATAATAATTCAAAACGGCCCATTTCAACCGACCGCAGGTTATTAAAAAAAAAAAAAAAAAAACAGTTTCCAAAGATTATTGATCTCAAAAGAATCGCAATTGTACGTATTGTCAGTAAATCTATTGTCGATTTTATTTTCAATTTATGTGATGAAAAATTACGACAAAGATTTTTTTTAAAAAATTCAGGCCTTGGATCAAAATTTGAATACAGGAATTTTTAAATAGAAATATAATTCTGAAATTTAGAAATAAATCAATAACTGATAAAAATATTTGCAAATTTGAGGGGAATCGAACCAATGACCCAAGGAGTTGAAGTCTAGTGCACTAACCACTGCGCTATGACACTTGAAATCAACAAGTCCGACTATTTGAAATCAATAAGTCATATTTTACGCTTTAAAAATTGAAATAAGTACATTGAAGAAAATTTATTTGATTCAAATAATGGATTACTTGATTTATTATCAAATATTTATTTGTATTCCTAAATAAATTTTATTTAATTTCTGTATTTTATTTAAAATACAGAATTTTATTTAAAATACAGAAATTATTATTACAATTACAGTTTATTTGATTTCAATAAAAATTGTTAGGGCCATTTGAGTAAATATTTTATTCAATAGTCAAGTAATCCATTATTTGAATCAAATGAATTTTTTTAGTTCAGCATTTTATGCTAAAAGGACATAAATACTGTTGTATTTTGTTATGACAGTATTTTTTTTCTTTTTGTAAAAAGTTGCATTTAGAAAAATCCAATTCAAGGCCTGAATTCACACATTGAAGTGACAATTGATCCACTAACAATATAAAAATAAACATTTATATTCGAATAAAAATCAGTGATATTTTATCCAATATAAGAAATCTATCGCGAATATATTTAAAAGGAGAAATAAAGATATTCTTACATGTGAAATTCTTTTACATAACAAAAAGTGCAAAGGAATATATGAGATATCTATCATGTGCATTGAATGACAAAATCTAAAAAATGCTTAAGCTTTGTTAAAAATCAAAACAACAATAAAGCAAAAAAAATAGAGAAAAAAAAAGGTTAAACACTGTCAAACTCACAGACCAACAAGTAAAAGGTGAAAAACATTGATCTCAGAATCTTAAGCTACCTCTATTGACGTGGGTACATAATAAAAAAAAATACAATGAAGCCGTTCTTTACGCTACGGACAATGGTGCATGTCAACAAAAGATGTGCATAGTGCTACAACGGGTCAACATGCATCAACATTACTGAATCCCGTACCGACAAAAGCAACATGTTTTCGACGCCCTTCTAAACGTTTTCTTTTATACCCATTTTAATAATTTCTCTGCTTCACTTTTTAATGACTCGATTAATAAATTTAATCAACTCCCCCGCCATATAAAGAAAGTTAAACACAATGTTGTCGGGGAATTTTTAATTAAAGTTTCCTCGAAAAAAAACAGAAAACAAAATTTAATTTCCATGTTATTCAAAAATCATGCACCATTGTCAATAAAAAAAAAATAATAATAATAAAAGCGTTCATCGGCAAATGTGAATTAAAAAAATTTTTCACTTACGACACTTTATTTCGTCTGAACCATCCGAACAATCTGGCACTCCATTGCAATATTGTTTAATGTCTATACATTGAAGATTTCTGCATTTGAATTGATTCGAGTTACAAGCTGCAACATAAGAAAAAAAATAGATAATAAGACACAATGCGATTTATTTTATTAATAATAATAGATTTCTTTTTATTTTCAACTCTATAAATGACAAATCTTGATTTTATGTTTAAAAAATTGAAAATTTAAATATTTTAAATTTAAATATTATTTTCAAATAAAATTTGCCAACGTAGAGATTTCTCGAGAAACAAGTTGATCTTCACTTACATATATTACCTCTATGTGTGGTTTGAAGTGTTCATACGACTCATCGGTTAAAAGTGGCAATGGCACTTGAGTCAATGGGGTCATAATTTGATTACGAGGTTCGTCTGACATTTAATATAAATACCTGAGAGAGTCAATATCAAAGGTGCGGATAAAATTTCAAAGATACTCAACATAGACATATATGGGTGTCATTTGGGTTTAAAATTCGTTTTAATATAAAAGCAAATTTTTCAAAATACTATTTTCTACACGTGTACACGTGTAAATTAGATTTTATTTATTTCACCAAAATAAAAATTCCGCATTTGTTTCAAAATCTTTATACAAAATTTATTCTTAATCTGTAGTGTAACAACTTTCTAAAATCAACTCCAGAGATTATTTAAAGTAATTACAGAAGGGATCAACGAGTAGTTTAAATTTCATTGACACAGAGTCCTGTGGACAGTGAGTCTGAAAAGCGGCAGGCCGCGAAATGTGAGGCGTAAACTATCCCCCACAGGTTAAAGGGCATTCCTGACGTTCCTATTCACTGGTTTTGGCACGATTCAGAAGCAAATGACACGACATGCCGGTGTCAAGTGTTGTGTCATTGAATAACAGTTTCCTGTATCAAAGTTCCCATACCTGCCACAATTTGACCCATCATCAACAAACATCACTCACCCTAATATAAACCCTCACTCACCCTAATATATAAATTAAAAAAAATTTTTTTTTTCAATTTCTCCACGACACGACTTCCTAATGCCACCACTGATGCGCATAAAACTTTATATCACTTTATAATATCGACAAGGCAGATTTTGAAAATTGCAGTTTATAGTATAACGAGAAAACATTGAAAAGTTCAATACCGCCTTCTATTCTGTATTTATGAAATTCATGAAGACTTGAGAGAGAGAGAGAGAACTTTTTTGTCTCAATTGCCCGCTGACAAAACTTCAAGTGAGTTTGGATTAAAAAAATTTTTTCACAAGTACTTTAGTTGCGGTCTGGTGTTTCCCTACAGAAAAAAAAAGAAAAGTTGTTCACAATTAATTTTACTTTCTCGAGTAAATATAGTGAAGGGACAATATTCCAAGAGACACAGCAACTTGTTTCCGGTTGCAACATTTTAAACCTTTTGTTGATTTTCCGATCAGTTTTCTCATCAGAATTTCTTCTTCTGCTTCTTTATTTTGGCTTTGACTCAGGCCAATTCTTGCTCATCAGAATTTAAAAACTTGATGAGAAATTTGAGGTTATCGTTTCTAGATTGCCAGTCACGATCGTCACGACACATGCGACTTTTTCAGAAAGCACATCATTATCATACCTACTGTCGGTAAATAAATAAATGCTATTTACAAATTACAATCGTTTCAATTTTCAGACTCGTATTTTTTCCATTTTCTGCGAAAGTATATGTATGAAACTGCACGCGATATTGTTCTCGTTATGATAAACCCGAAACGGGTAAAGAAAAAATAGAGATGCCTGGTACAAAATTTGACGTACGTATTATTTTATCGTTGTTCGTCATTTTTTATGTTTCAGGTGCTTTCAACACTAAACAATCCAATTTCCATATTGTGGAAAATGTCACATAAATAATATTTAATATATTAGCCTACATTGTACAAATATATGCGTTCTCCTATAAAAATTGTAATCTATTATACCTGCAAATAAAAAAGGAATGATGTACAACAAATTAAACATGCACTTTATTTCAAGAATAAGAACCTGTATTAGTTTTAGCTGCCTTTTATGGCAGATAAGGCGTGAATTTAATCCACCACGTCGCTTATCGAAGTCGACCTATAAAGTATATATAAACCCATCCTTATTAAATTAACTGGGTATAAAAGGTACCTAATAACTGCCGCGAGTAAACTGACCAGTTTTATTTTCATAAACTGCCTGCGCTATTGTGTAACGAACAATCCCCCCATGTTTTTATTAGTTATATATTTCAATTAATTCTCCTGAAACGACTTTGATGAAATATTTTCCATTAAGAAAATAATAAAGAAAAGTTAAAAGAAAAAATAGGGAAACGATTTTTTCTTTAAAATTTCATTCCAGATGGTGGGTGGGAAATATTTTGTGTATGACGTCCGTTTTTTTTTGGTACAGTGCACACAGGTATATGTATACAGTTGCAGAATCTGGCTATTCTCGAGTTCACGCGATCGACTTTTACGCCGAAGAACCCCACGAAATTTATTACCACCCAAGAACTCTAATGGTTACCAAAACGTTTAACTTGCAAGAAGTTTATTTCTGAAACGACTTTATGGCACTTCTTGATGTTTCTTTGCTTTGAACGCACTATTTTCAAACATTCAGATAGGAATTTTTTGGAACTATGTAGAAATACATATTTTATGCTTTTATAATCAACTTGTTCGTAACAATGTGGAAAAAAAATACATATAATAATTTTGCCAACTTTCTCTAAAGAATAAATTTTAATGCAATGGAAGATTAGGAAAATTAAAAGAATAACAGCGTTGAAAATAAATATAGCCAGATAAAACTTGATTGTTTATATGAGATTATTACAGAAAGAAAGAAAAAAAATACAGAACAAATACTGATTCTATTTTTTGCAACACTACTATCATTATTTTAATAAATAATATATTTCGAAAATGGCACCAAAAGTGAAAAATTTCTTCTTCTATAAACAACTTCTTTCATTTTTAATTTTTCCATTGAACTTAATTATTTAAATGTTTGATTTAAATAGGCGCCAGTCGCGATTCTTGATTAAATTTCTATTATGAATGTTTGAATACGATCATGAATAATATTTATTATTTATAGAGGACTGTAATTGCTAATCAAATTTTACACAACCCCTAATGTAAAATGAAAATCTCCGACTTGAAATAAAATATAATTCCATTACGAAAAGGAAAAAAAAAGAAACGTAATTAAAATTAAGAATAAAATTCCCTGACAAAGGAATATCTAAATTTATAATAGGAAAAAAGTTATTTTCGTCGTGTAAAAGGAAAAACGGTTTTTATGTTCTGGACTTGAGGAATAATATATTGTCGAAAATTTTTTTTACGACCGATCAACTCATCTTGTTGGCGGTTTGCCACTTTTCCCTCCTCGAGAGTCGTGTCGCGCGCCATTAATTATAACGTTCAAATTGCAAATCGGCTTGCAAAATCTGTCGAATCCCCCAGACACACGTTGTTCAATTTATGTCGGGTATCGCACGGTTTTTTTTTTCCCCCTAGTTCCATGTACTTTTGCATACGTCGAATTTTACGTGATGCGAGTGCTAAGTGCATTTACACACTACACACCTGATAAATGGGGAATTTTTCATGCAAATCTCTCTATATTCGTTGGTTAATTTTTATAAAACAATTATCTCAGTTTCATGCGTGGCTAATATATTAAACGTCCTTATTTGCATTTACGGTCCAACTTTTCCCATATTCACTCAAAATTTTTCCTTATTTTTTTTCTAATTTTTTCTCTTTCTTTTAATTTCTTTCTACACATTTTTTCTAATTTCTTTTCCTTCTTTTAATTTTCTCCTCTCCATATATTAATTTACCAAAAATCTTTATTCACTAATATAGTAAGTAATAATACTAATAGAAAAAAAAATCAGTTATGTTTGTAATTGCGGGAAAAAAATGTACAGGTTTAGAAAATATCTTTCCTGTTAAAAATGATAAATAAAGAGCAGAAGAGGATGATAATAAAAAAGAGCGAATATAGTGAATGGACCATATTTTTGCGAGCAAAGTCCATTATAGAAGCCACGGACGATTTAGCTGAGGGGCGGCACTTGTCATACTAATATCCTCAACTTTATATTATGCACCAGTACATTTCTTTTTTTAACATTTTAATGCCTGCTTTTACAATGTATACCGAGAAAGTTGCTATACAAATGCATCGAGATTGAATTGATGACAGTAGTCATCATAAATAATTTACCAAGAATAATAAATTGAACATTAATTCAATTTTATAACAATTTATTTGTTTTAATAATAAAGGTGAAACCATAAACTGCACTAAAATATTTACTTGATTTAAATAACCGATTAATTTTTTATTATCAAATACATACTACAGCAAATAATTTTTATTAAAATTAAACAAACTGTAATTGAAATAATAATTTCTGTATTTGAATCAAATACAATCAAATATAATTATTTATTTTTGTATTTGAATCAAATACAATGAAATATAATCAATTATTTTTGTATTTGAATCAAATACAATCAAATATAATCAATTATAAATCAATTAAAATTTAATAGAAACAATTATTTTAGTATTTGAATCAAATACAATTAAATTTAATCAAAAAATGTTGTATTTGAATCAAATGCAATCAAATATAATCTATTATTTTAGTATCTAAATCAAATACAATTAAATATAATCAAATATTTTTGTATTTGAATCAAATACAATCAAATATAATTATTTATTTTTGTATTTGAATCAAATACAATGAAATATAATCAATTATTTTTGTATATGAATGAAATACAATCAATTATAATCAATTATAAATCAAATAGAATTTACTATAATCAATTATTTTAGTATTTAAATCAAATACAATTAAATGTAATTTATTATTTATGTATTTAAATCAAATTCAATTAAATATAATCAATTTTTTTTTTTATTTGAATCAAATACAATAAAATATTATTATTTATTTTTGTATTTGAATCAAATACAATGAAATATAATCAATTATTTTAGTATTTGAATCAAATACAATTAAATTTAATCAAAAAATGTTGTATTTGAATCAAATGCAGTCAAATATAATCAATTATTTTTGTATTTGAATGAAATACAATCAAATATAATGAAAAAATTTTGTATTTGAATCAAATACATTTTTTGTTTCATTGTTTAATTATTTTGCTGGTTATAAAAATAAAATTAATTTCAAAAATGGAAGAAATTATATACGGAATATTAAGAATCATGAAAGCCAAATTATATCCTCAGAATTTCATTGGAAATTCGAAAAATAGTCTTCGATACAGACATTCAAGTCTTTTGCTCTCAATGTTATGTTTTTCGAGAGCGATTTTCTTATCTGATTCATCGCACGCGACATACTCTGCATTCCATAAAGCTGTAAGCTTCCTTTTAATAACGCGGGACAGAGTATGACGTTTCAACAAATAGATAAGTAATCCAAACTTACTTGACAAGACTCTTGTATGAAATTTTATCTCTTGTTCAATATTTTACATATATATATCGTTAGATAAAGTTTTATATAATGATGCAGCAGTTAAAAAAAACTCTCAATAATTATTGCTTATTAAAACAAAAATTACCAAAATAATAGCATAATAATATTACACCATCAAATAGTAAATTTTTTAAATAAATTTTTATAGGTAAAAAAAAATTATATTTATATAAAATATATTTTTACACCTATTGAAAAATATTATCATAAATTCACTATTTTATCGTGTTTAAATTTTAATTAATTTCGATACATTCGATTTTTTATTATTCACCTTTTAATGTTCTGATAAATTTCCAATAAAGACGTTTCTTAAATTAATTTTATTTCAAATAAAATACCAACATATTTCTTACGTCTATTTGAATATTATGAAAAATTTTGATTGCATTTTCTGTTTGAGCGATTTACGTTTGTTTTCTTTTTTTAAAAAAGATTTTATTGGCTTTAATTTCAGTTTGAATCTTGGCACAATTCACTGGCTCTCGATTGACAATACCATCGCAGATAAAAATCATTCGGGAGGTCAGTACTTTCTAGTTTGCCGTTTAAGTAATACCATCATCGATATTCCACGGCATCATAATGCTTCTGGCTTTATATATGATGTCATCAGAAGAATAATTGGAATATTCAAGAAGAAGAATGACATATATGTAAAATGCATAATAGTAAAATTCCATGTAATCGAACATTGAAACTTGTCACACTTGAATTCCTATCAAGAAATAATTGTTTATTGCTAATTTTTTTTTTTTAAGAATCAAACAAAGATTGACCTAAATCTTCTTTGCACTCGCGGGAATCTCATTTAAAAACACACAAAAATATCGTTCAACAAAGAATATAATAAATTTTCATTAAAGAAGGAATTGATTTTCAAAGCATGAAATGGTTTTTTCCACAATTGTCATGCATCAACCCCATTGTAAACTCATAAATAATTATGCAATTACCCTGTAGAATAGCAATTTGGTTTTACGACTTTTTTACGGGCACATGAACGTTCCTAACGTATGAGGCGCTTTTCTCCCCCCCCCTGTTTTTTTTTTATCAGAATGACATCACTCAAGGTAATTATTTATAAATTTTGAATTTTTGTAAATGTTCCAAATTGAAATAGGTACTGAAAATTCAAAATCTTTTAATGATTCTATTTGTTTTTTTTCGGTCTTTTAATATAATCGAAATGAAAATTATATAGTGTATGTTGAGAAATAGCAGATAAGTGCTCTTGAACCTTTTCAAGGATTTAATGTAAAGCCAGAGTATGCTTTCATTTTTCTCAAGTTATATCGTCGGAATCAACAACTCTTTCGTCGTGGCTTTCGCAAATGAAATCTGTTCATTACTTTGTCGAGGATATATCTGCCGCGTGGCATCTTGCCTGTGCGGGCTTTTGGTTCCGGGATCTGAAGAGGCCACACAGTTTACAAGCCAATTGGAATTATAATTCTCCTGCTTCTAACTGGGTCCAATTATCACATATGTAGATATGTACAAAAAAAAAACGTAATACGTATTCGATAAACTTCTCTTCGAAGATTAAATAATTCGGAAAATTCGTTTAAAAATTCTCATCTCGAATATATATATGTCTTAAATTATCTGTCATTAGGTATACACGCACCTAATGACAAATAAACCCAGTTAAATTTCTATTACAAGCATAATGCGGAGAGTATTATAAATCACATTGTGGGATAAACAATTATGAATGAAAATCTTTGAAATGATATTATGCACACAGCATTCCAAAGGAAGATAAACAGAATACTATTGCAAAATATTGACTACTGTTTGATTTATGGTTCATTTTCAGCGTTCGTATTCATTCTCTCATGCATATATAATGTTTATATACAATATTCATTTAAATGACAGTACAATTCAATCCCCCCCCCCTTCGCCTTTAATTCTTAGAGGCGAACGGATAATTTATAAATACTAATCTAATCATAGTGATTTTTGTTACACGATTATGTTTGCTTTTGGGATTAATTATTTCTACCTAGAAGCAAATGGTACATTCTTGACAATTTTAAATCTCAAATCTGTTAAGAAATATTTGCTCACATTTCCTTCATATTATAAACATTTATAATCACAGGAAACCTAAAGGAATCAAAACGTTGCAAAATGATACTGCTTTTTTGGGTTCCCTTGTATCCGAGGGGGAATTTAGTAGTAAAAATAGTGTACACTTGACTCCCTATTCCACTTATTACCATTATTACCAAGTATTATACCATTATTACCAAGTATCATCAGGTATTACCAAGTATTACCAAGTATAATACCATTATCATCAAGTATAACTGAGTATTATCAGGTATTACCAAGTATTACCAAGTATTATACCATTATTACCAAGAATTACCAGGTATTATCAAGTATTATGCCATTATTACTAAGTATTACCAAGTATTATACCATTATTACCAAGTATTATACCATTATTATCAAGTATATCTAAGTATTATCAGGTATTACCAAGTATTATACCATTATTATAAAGTATTACCAAGTAATACCGAGTATTATACCATTATTACTAAGTATTACCAAGTGTTATACCATTATTATCAAGTATAACTAAGTATTACCAGGTATTACCAAGTATTATACCATTATTACCAAGTATTACCAGGTATTATCAAATATTATACTTTTATTACCAAGTATTACTAAGTATTATGCCATTATTACCAAGTATTACTAAGTACTGTACCATTATTATCAAGTATAACTAAGTATTATCAGGTATTACCAAGTATTATACCATTATTACCAAGTATTATCAAGTATTATACCATTATTACCAAGTATTACTAAGTATTATGCCATTATTACCAAGTATTATACCATTATTACCAAGTATTATACCATTATTATCAAGTATATCTAAGTATTATCAGGTATTACCAAGTATTATACCATTATTATAAAGTATTACCAAGTAATACCGAGTATTATACCATTATTATCAAGTATTACCAGGTATTACCAAGTATTATACCATTATTACCAAGTATTACCAGGTATTATCAAATATTATACTTTTATTACCAAGTATTACTAA
>JUFY01027172.1:0-10179 GCA_001855655.1 Leptopilina clavipes | reverse complement strand
GACTGGAGTTTTGAATATTAATAACTTCGTGTGGAGCGTTCTGGAACTTTCTTGTTTTTGCGAATGTCTCCAGACTTGAATGCGAATTCCGTTTGCACATCGTGTATACATATATATATGTATATAAATATGTATATATATATGTGCAACTCGGTAAAACGAGTCTGTAATTTATGAGCTCAATATTCTCATCGTTCGACGTTTCACGCGTCGAACGTGCTGTTTTTCATTCTGGAAGTTTAGCAGTTCAAAGAAGCATAAAGGTGTGCCCTCAATCGCTTTGGCATGGCCTTAAACGCATGAATGTTGAAACTACAAAAGCGAAATTTTTATATTACATGTCATATCTGGTATGCATTACATGTCATATCATGTCATAACTTTATGCGTCCCTTTTTATTTCGAGTTTTTTTTTTACTCTCACAATATCGTCAATAGTTCTTTTTTGTATTTTTCATTTTTCTTTACGTGCTTGTTTTCTTCCTTTTTGTCCAAATTTCAAATTATCTTTGTTTCATGTAAAAAATAAAAAAACAAAATTTTTCTTTATTTTATTTCGAGATCAAATGAAATTAAAATGTATAAAAAATATTTTTGAGTACCTAGCTTTTTGACAAATTGGGAATAAATTTGATTTAATACAAAAGAAATATTCGCAAGTTGTATTTTTTTGGTTTTTATTTTTTGTTTTATTAATAAATAGAATGATGATGTACAAAAAGGAAATTGCGACACTAAAATAATATCATTTATGGTGCGCGCATTTTATTACGAACTGGCCGTATCTGTGTAATAATTCAGATAATAGCTTTTACATTATTTTATACGTTCGTGCGGAACATCAGTATAAAATTTTTCTTTTTCTAGAAACGTTTCGGAATGCTATTAAATTATATAAATGTCCATCAGAACCGAACATCTGTTCCTTTCTATTTTTTTTTTTTTGAATAAAATTTTCGTTTTTAGTTTTTCAGAAATCGAAATAATAAATAATAATAATGAATAATAATTGAATAATATAAAAAATAAAATTATTATTTATCGTTTTTTGGGGAAAAAACAAGGGGCAAATGATAATGAACAAGCGACATGTCTCGCATAATAGAGCATTTAAAAGCAGGAAATAAAGTGCAAGTTCGAGTCATCGTTCCGAGACTCAACTTTCTTTTATAAGTGCCCCCTTTTATCTTGAAACATTATTTTTAATGATATCATCACGCACTTTAATGGCTTTTATAAATATATCTTAAATCTCCGAAGACATTAACAAATTACATTGTCGTAAATTTTCACACAACATATTGTCATAATAAATATGAAAAGAAAAAAAAAATCACGCAATTTTTCCGCGATTAATTTTTTTTTTTGAGAGAGAGAAAAAAAATTGAAAGAAAAACTTTACCAAGTATTCATGTTATGTAAAAAAGTTGTGTGAAACATAATTAATATTGGAGAAGTTGACTGCTGTTAATTACTAAAGCCAATAAAATTATGGAAAAATTCCTTTTGGGATGTGTTTACCGTCCTGAAGGCAACCTTTGCTTTTCTCGCTTAATTAATATCCGATCAGTATTATATATACTTTCTCCTTTAGGAAAGTATACATTAACTTTTTTGTTAGACTTCTTTAAGTATTTTTTGTCCATCATTTAAGTGTTAAGAAGAGTAATTTATGTAGAAAAAAAAGGGTACAATATTTTAGGTGTTCAGTTTGTTACCATTTGCATAAACGTCTTTTATAAACATACTAATCGGAATTGTACATATAGATAAAACGAAAGTTGCTTTTTATTAAAATAGAAATGCTCCTGATATCATTAATTCTAAGTCATAGGAGAAATTATAAAGTCGGTAAAAGCGAATAGAAGAAATAATAATAAAATATGTTTTTAATGGAAATAATACCTATGAGATATAAGAGAATATCTTCGAGAAAAAAAAAGTAAAAACTCATTTAAATACGTACATTTAGCAACATAAACACTATAAATAGTATATTTATAGCGTTTATTCTAAATCTATAATTTTAAAGCAAAATAGTAACTTGTTTAAAAAAAAAACTACAAAATAAAACTACAAAAAAATGGTAAAACAAATCTGAAATCCACAATTTTGGCAATTCTTTCGCTGAATCAAATTTATTGTATGATTAATCATCCACTGTAGTCGACTATATTTACATTGGACGTTGATGTAACAGTTTCAAGTGTAGATGCTATTGTTGATGATGCAGTTTCTAGGGATGGGAAATTCTTGAGGAATTGTCCAGTAATTGGAACGATAATGAAACATTTTCAGTTGTGTTTGCATTTCCCGATGATTCAGTTACTGTTGATTGTGAGATTGAAGTTGTTAAGGAATGAATGTATTTTCAGCAATAATAATGGACCCCTTGCAGATGCTTTTGCTTCTGTTTTTGAATTTATCGTGCCGATTTAGTTGTTTTCTCCGCGTCGTATGTTGTCTCAGATGATAAATAATTATGACAATAGACTTTTGTCACTTGTAAAGAAACATTTTTTTCTAAATTTAGATAATATGTACCTGGTACAGGACAATTTGTTGGAATGTAACATCTGTTATTTGCCACATATCGGATATAGTCCGGTTTGCATTGACATCCAGCAACACTTGGCTAAAATGAAAATAAAATTTCATCAGCTTATGTAAATGAAGCCTCGACCTGTAATCGAAGAGAGGCTTAAATGTAATCGAAAAAGGAATTTTCAAACATATTTCAGAACATGCGCGGTGGAATTCCTGCAGGATTTTGATACATTTTCTGGCATACCGGATTTACTATATACATATACTGTCTTTACTCCTGAAGACTTGTTAGACAAGGTGAGCCTTTGACAAAAGGGAAATAATTTTATCGCGATAAACCTTAAATGAAACAATAATTAAAAATTCGTTCACGAAGAGATCAACAAAAAAGAAGGAAAACTTGCAATGAAGTAAAACCCCCTTTATTATTTATTAACATAAAATAAGAATACAGACTAAGGAACTTAAAAGTAACCTTTCCAATCAGAGACGAGTTATAACAATATGAAAATTTTGCCGATAAACGAAATTTTATACAGTTGATCATAAAATTGCCAACAAAAATGAAACACAACACTTAAAAATAAAAAAAATTATTTTGATTTTGAAATATCTTGTAAATTTTTTGTTGTCTAATAACGAAAAGGAAACGATGAGATAAATGCGGGAAAAATAAAGGAATGAGAGGAAGAAAACAGATGTGACATGTCGGAAAAAAAATCTGGTGAATAATACATTTATAGATAATAGAGTGCGATTCTGTTTTAATGGAAACAATATATCTGAAGGGTTTTTAAATTGAACTTTAATTTTATTGCCATTGCCTTGGATAAAAGTGCGACTACGCCTGTGAGCAATGTGTCGGCGAGTGTACATATATTATCGTTTGCGTGGTATGGAACTAGCAAAGGTAGAAAGATTCACAAGGTGATTAATAATCTCGGCATGACGCATTGTTCATCGCGATAAATCGTCGGGAGGAGAAAAAGAGATTTTCCTCGATTATTGCAAATGGCGAAACAGTTTGCATCCACATGGATTTTAAGGTTTTGTGTGCACCTTGGAATCACATACACACACACAGGCACATATATATCGACAAAAAGCCGCAACCCGTCCCGGAAGGATTATTAATTAATAATCGTTCGCACGCGAATGCCGACTCGTTTAACGGCATCGAGTGGCAAGAGGTCGGCAATACATAAATCGAAGGCTCGGCAAGCAATGCGCTACTTACAACCGCGTGGAAATTCGATATCGGCCGTATTAGTCGATAGTTGTTGCGATAGAAAAATAAAAAAAAAATCTTTGACACGACAGGCTCACAGGAATAAAGATTCGCATTAATGCAACAGGCATCCGGTGTCTGACTATCGAACAGTTTCTTGTATGTATCGTTATTTATCGTGGAAAATTTATATTTTACATGCAATCACCCTCTGCATGTTAAAACGGTTTCTTTTCATACGATATTTACGTAATCCGGTTAACGAAAATAAAACCCAATTTTGCTTAATTTTTTGCATTCAAAAATAATTACTTTTTTAAAATTTTTTTACTGTATTTAAAATCTAGAAAGTGTAAGATATTATAACTATTGTCATTATAACTATTGTCAGCAGATATTAAGAAAATTCTTACATTAGTCTGAATGTAAGAAAAAGTAAGAAAGACGTTAAATTTTTATACACAGTAGGCATCTCTATTCCCTTCATGTGCGGTCTAACGTTATTTCTTATCTTTTTATTACAAGAATAATAATAGTGATAATTTTTCTTTTTTCTTTTGCGTTATTAATACTCTTATTTCCATCTTCTGAGTTAGTAAAATTAAATTATTTTGTTAAAATTTTTGAATCCTTTTTGTTGAATCAAAATTAAAATATTTTTACTGTGTGAATACAACGAGCAATACAACTAAATATGTAGTAAGTGATTATGTTATTTTGTTATAAATTTTCTTTTAATTTTAAAAAGCATAATAATTCATTAGATCAGAAATATTTTTCTTTTTCAATGTTTATTCATTTAGTTATCAACTATTTTCACATTATAAACTAAAAGAATATTTCATTACATCAAAATTATAATTTTTTTTCAAGGTTGATGATAAAAAATTCTTTTTTTTTGTTATTATTCTTGCTTCTAATACGTTATTATTTTTAATATTAATTATTTTTAATATTTTTTTTTCTTTTGATAAACGCCATTCAGAGATTAGAATATAAATTATTGTTTGGTAATATTGTCTTTACATTCTTCATTATACAAGTTATTGTATCTCATATAGTAATTTAGTCAGACATTTAGTCATGTAGTCACTAATTTAGTCCCCTAGGCAGTTATTTATTCATTTAGTCACAGTCAATTAGTAATTTAGGCACCCATTTTAAAAAGTTGTTCTAGTATTCGTTTATATCCCTATCGATTGTAGACAATTGTATGCATGTACTTATATATGTTGCATATATTTATATTATAAAGACGCTTAACAGCTTGAAAAAATTTACTGACATATAAAATGTGATTAACAAGTCGATAGCTGATTTATATTTTACACTTTATACTTGACATTGACATTAAACTTGAACTTGATGTGCATTATCAGTATTTTGCCGTAGTTGTTACATTTAACACATATATTTAAGAGTGAAGACACTTGTGAATGTGATATTTGTTCATTAAATCCTCGTCTTGCGCTTTTCAAATCAAGGCGCGAGATATACTCATTTAATTATCATGCTCAGTTATTCAAAAAATTGATAATTCATATTCAAAATATTTTCCCAATTCGTCAGTGCTATGCTTATTTTTGTTTGCTGTTTTTATTTCTTGTCTTCTGTTCTAAATTTAGTTTTTTGTTTATGTATGGATATAAATACATCCAGAAATAAAATTTTTTTTTGTCTCAGAGCCAAGTAAATGTTTATTGGTTGCAAAATAAATTTTATTTGGTTCAAATAAAATTCATTGGTTGCAAATAAATTCTATTTGGTTCAAGTAAAATTCATTGGTTGCAAATAAATTTTATTTGGTTCAAATCAAATTCACTGGTTGCAAATAAATTTTATTTGGTTCAAGTAAAATTCATTGGTTGCAAAGGAAATTCTATCTTGCTTCAAATAAAGTTTATTTTGGTACAAATAAATTCTATATTGGCTGCCAAATAAATTTTATTTTGTTTAAAAAGTGTCACTTGGTGCAAATAAATTCTGTCTTGGTTCAAAAAAATTACACTTGGTGCAAAAAATTCTATTTTTCTTCAAATCAAGTTTATTTGTTACAAATAAATTCTATTGGCTGCCAAATAAATTTTATTTGGTTCAAAAAGTTTCACTTGGTGGAAATAAATTCTGTCTTGGTTCAAAAAAATTACACTTAATGCAAAAAAATTCTATTTTGCTTCAAATAAAGTTTTTTTTTGTTACAAATAAATTTTATTGGCTGCCAAATAAATTTTATTTCGTTCAAAAAGTTTCACTTGGTCCAAATAAAATTTCACTTGGTGCAAATAAATTCCGTTTTGATTCAAATAAATTCTATACTTGTTGCGAATAAAAATTTTATTTGCGTCAAAAAACATTTTATTTGTGACAAAAAAATTTTTTCTATTTGTAACAAACAGTTTAGCAGACATACCAAACGTACTTTTATTGAATTTAAATAAATTATATTTGGTTCAAATAAAACGTTTCTCTGGGTTTTATATATACGATATTCTCGTCTGCATTTTTAATTTTCGGTATGTATATTTTATCGTCATCTGTACAAATTTAAAACATATTTCGTTGTTTAAAATTTGATCTATTGTTTAGGTTTTCATTCAGAGATAAAGGTTTACATATGTAGAGAGTGTAATTTTTTATGTTCCTAATCATGTCACGTCTTGTGAGTTTATCGTACACGATCGATCTATTGATAAGAACTCGGTTCGAATCTTCTTCTTCTTCTCCTTAAGTATACCTGTTCGGATCTTAAGCATCCAATCAGGATCGTTCTCCAATCTCCATAGCAGTGAAATCGACATTTGCTTGACAAATTATAGTTCCAAGATGATAAGTTTTGGCACGGGCGTAGTTGAGGTGGTCTTCTGTCACAGTTCTGTCAATGTGTCATGTCCCAAATGATGTTTGTTGTCTAGACATCTTTCCTTTAATTTTCCTCTTGTTTTTCTTTTTCTTTCTTTTATCTTTCTTTATCTTCCCATATCTTCCCTTATTTTCCCTTATTCTCCCTTATCTTCCCTTATTTTCCCTTATTTTCCCTTCTTTTCCCTTATATTTCTTCTTATTAACCGTTTCTAAAATAATAAGCACCTTTTCTCATTAAATTCGCTGAAAAAATCAAAACAAACGATTAATTTTACTTTTTCAAGTGGCGATAGAACAACGAATATGTATATGATTTTAGCAGATGATGTATTGTCAAGCATAAAATATTAAAATTATGAAAAGTTTTTTATTTTTGAGTAATGGTTATATCTTGAGTTAAATATGCTTTTCCTTTTGTTGAACCTGTCGGTGTGGTTAAGTAATTAGTGTTTTATTATATAAGTCGGCGCTTTTTCTTTTTGAAAATTTCCTCAACAAGTATTGCGCCTCTGAAAAATGATCATAACTACTTGGACCACCTTCGGTGTCATAGAGCAGAGAGATAGTCGTGTAGGATTACCATAAACACCTATTCAATAAACCTTCCAGACAAAAAATACTTTTGCTCATCCTCCTTTAAGGGGCCAGTGAAATGCCCAGAAAAGTGACTAATGATTTTTAACAAACGTCGACGGAAAAAGCATCAAGATGAAAGCGTATAGTAGAAAACATATTTTCCTAATATTATATTATATATTATATTGAAATATTTTTTTGAGTTGCACCGCCTACGAGCTGACACGTTTTTTTTAGAACAAGAAATTTTGATCCATGTACAAGTTATTTTCATCTGAAAAATTTAACAATGTTTTTTCATTTTAACATTTCATGGAGTTTTTACATTCTCATTTTTGAAATATTTATAGGTGTGGTATATTTTTGATTGTCAAATGTTATTGAAAAACTGTTAGGAATTTATTGTGTAATTTTTGTTTGTTTCTTTCTTTATTCATCAGAAGGATATTGATAGCATCTATATCTTTTTAATTCATCCGAGATGCTATATGGCAATTATCGAAGTGTTTGTTGCTTTGTTTCTTTTTTTATTTTCTCATATGATTGGACATGTGTAATTTTCTTTGACATCATTATATAAATTACAAAAGTGTGCCTCATCGCTACCATTGCACAAAATGCAAACCTTGCGCGCATAAGTTTATTGAAAATAAAAATTTGAATTTTCTGTTCTGAGTAGAATGAGCGTAATGATGAAGAACAGGCAATTTACTTTTCTATATGCCAAAGTCAGTGTCTTGTGTGTGACGTATGGAAAGATATCTCATTAGTTTTGTATATGCGTTTATCATCCTTATCCTTAATGATTATATCTTTAATCAACTTTTAGTTATTCATATAATCAAAAAAAAAAAAAAGAATCAAGGTTTAGACACTTGCAGCAGATGTAAAACTTGTTTTCTTTTTGCGGTGTTTGTCAAAGAGATTTTTTAAAAGTCGCAGCATTTTCAAGATAATAAATTTTAATTATTATCTTGAAACTATATTTTCTAAAAAAACTATTCACCATCGAACGGTATTCTTTTTAATGGAACCATAGATTCTGTTAGATTTTATTTATGTTTGTTGTATTCTCAGGGGATGATACAAATTTTACGCCCGAAATTTCGTGAAATTTTTATATATATTGACAAAAGAGAATTTATATATTTGGAGAGATTGATACTTTTAGAAATTTTTTGTTCATATCGCGCATATATTCTGTAATCGTGTGAACGATACGTGGAAATATTTTGACATAGAAGAATACAAGCATGTATGATGGATGTCCGTTCCCCTGAGATTGCGATGGTGAATTGCGTTTTCTTTGCGCGGTCCTTCCGCTCCCGCTTAGATCTTGGATCGACACACGTGTTTCTGGTCTATGAGAAAGTATTTTTGTACTATACAGTCTGCAAATTCGTTATTATGGTTTATCTGCCCCAGCAGGAAAAATTTTTTATAAAAATAACAAAATTTCTTCGCTCTTTCCTTGTCCTATCCATCACTGTAAACTTAAAAGTATCAAATTGATACCAAAAGTATCGAATTGATACCAAAAGTATCAGATTGATTCCAAATTTTTGGATCATTTGATAATCAGTTCGATACTTTTGGTATCAATTTGATACTTTTAAGTTTACATCAGTGATGGATAGAAGCAGACAAGAAAGCAGAATTTTGTTTTTTAAACTTTCTCCTCGAATTATTATCATCGTTTTTGGAACCGAAACTTTTTCGTACTAGCATCGGACTATTGTAGTCCGTAGTAAATTGATATATAGAAAGTAATGAACCGTTTAATTGCCAAGATTACAAATTGAAAATCCTGGGATAATTTTTCAATCTCAAAACTACAGTAACCGCAGAAGAACGATAGATAAAAAAAATTGAAAAAGGAAAAAAAACTCGCGACGTCAGACGATTTATAGTTGTACTTCGAAAGTAATCCATCTCTCCTAATCCCATATCTTATGGTGCATTCAAGATTTTATACTTCCTCTTTATTCTTGTACATCTCTTTCTTTTCCATTTTTTACAAGATGCTTGATATGGACCTAATTTTGAATTTTCTTTTTGATATATTTTCATTTGTCTTCCCATTTTTCTGTTTTGATCACAGAAAACCTAAAGGGATCAATACGTTGCAAAATGATACCGCTTTTTGTATCAATTTGTATAGAATGATCCAAGAAAGCAGTATCATTTTGCAAAGTTTTCTGTGGAATTAAAATAGAAATATATAAATGAAAAAAATAAAATAATCATGATTGTATATATGGAATATTTAAATTAAATATTAAATATTAAATTAAATATCCATGTTTTGTGATTTTAATTGAAGAAAAAGAGATTGATTGTGTATGGAAATAATACACACATGTAGGCATGAGATAGAGCCGCCATTATTGGGAATATCCAATCGGAGTGCGGATCCAATAAGCTTTGAGCGCGTCTCTACGGGTGGCGCCAGGTCAGACATGCCGCTGTGCGCGGTCAAATCCGGATTTGATACCGCTCGTTGTCTTTCTTTTTCTTTTTTATTTCTTCCTCGGGATTCTCTCTCTCTCTCTACATATATACTAATTACCATATTAATATCCACCTCCTCTGCTTTCTTGTTTTTTTATTTACATTCCTCCTTTATTTTCTCTCTTCATTAAAAAAAAAACTCATAACCTATTCAGAATCTTTTAGTATTTTTATACTATAAATTAAAAATACCCTTTTCTTTTGGTAACAGAGTAAATAAATTTTATTCGGTTTCTCTCATGTTCTATTTTTGGAATTTTTTTTCCATATGATCTCAATTGTGCATATAGAAACAAATGACCAGTGCCAATTCATCGGCGTAATGAAACTGATAATGTTTCTGCATAATGGAGAATGAAATAAATATATAAATACACAGTAAAAAGAAAGTCTTATTTTAAGGCAGAAAAGATGTCTTATTTTAAGATGCAACATTTTTAAGACAGCCTTTGCTG
>JUFY01027161.1:78263-90433 GCA_001855655.1 Leptopilina clavipes | reverse complement strand
GAAAAAAAAGCACACACAATTGATTGGATAACCGTGAGACTGAAAACTTTATTCTTTCTCTACAAAGCGATTTCTTTTTTTTTCTTTTTTTTTTTTATTGTTTTATATATATATTTATGAGATAAAAATGATACATGGAAGAATATTTTCATATTTTCAATATTGACAATGTTAATTGAAATATTTATTTATTCATTATTTATTCAATTAATCGTTCAATTGTTAATTTATTCATTCATTTATTGTACTATGAAGAAATATGAAAATATTTTTGCACCGGAAAAAGAATTCTTTTCTCTCTCTCTCTCTCTCTCTCTCTCTCTCTCTTTTGAAAAGCGACGCACACTCGAATTTTACATGTAATATACCGCGAGCCATAAAACGACTACATTTATCACTTTTCCCCAGGTTGGACAATTTTACGACCCTCTTTTTTTCTTTTTTGTTATTTTTTGTTATTTTTGTTTTTTTTTGTTTTTTTTAAGCATGCACGGACCCAACAGGTAATGACCCCCGCAATGTTTCCAGTTGGGATGACAAATTGTTCAGGATACAGAGAGCATATCTTTCATGTCGAAAAGTGTCTATTCCAATTTCCTCTCATGAATCAAACAGACACCGAATATGTAACGCTTTATAAAACGCTATTAAATGTAAATTTTCCATCGGAAACAATTTCTTAAAATCTAAAAATCCAAAATATAGTAGAGAAAAAAAAACAATATTTTACTCCCAAATGGAAGCGATTTGCAATTTTGCTGTGGGATTCCAAAGAAATTATGATTTGAGTATGGGACATAAAAATGGTAAATCCATTTTTTTTCCCATGAACGTAGAAACGAAACCATAATTTCGAGGGTTAGGAAAAAATTTTTCTCAAATAAATATAAAATAAGGTTGATATAACCAGTAATAAAATGAGATTGCTGTCGTTTTTTTTTCTTTTTTTTGGTGGCGAAGAAAATTTCGTTTCTCAAGGGAACGTTTGTTTATTATTTAAAAACAATGTAAAATTTGTTTTTTAGTAAAAAATAAAAATTAAACAAACTTTCCTAGAAATAGAAGTAGATGAATAAAATATATTTCCAAGTAAACTAGGTTTTATGTACAAAAAAAAAAATTGTATTCGAAATTCATCTCTGAAGAATCTCACGAGATTCACTTGGGAAATTTTTTATACTAGTGGTGTCTAATTTCGAAAAGTGATGTCTTTGGGTTCTCGTGCCCAGTGAATTTTCTTCATGCCCTTGGGAGAAAATTAACAAAAAGGGAGAGTGGTCAGAGGCGAAATAAGTTATATGTAAGATAGGGTCCATAGAGTGATACACGATTCGCAGTCGAGAATACATTATTATCTCCAGTGGGTTCAATGGAGCAGAAAAGTAAATACAGTCGAAGGCGTACACATTCATTCCCCTAATCTCGAAGAAATCGATCTCACGAAAAATAAGTACCCTAACGTGTTCACTAACCGTCAGTCTCAAGAAGAATGCGATCCTATATAGATAAACTTATAGTTTAAGTGTTGCGATCTCCCTGAAAGGTACGTCCCATCGTCTCCATAGAAACCCGATCCATATGATCGACAAATAAAAATATTAAATCCCCTTTCTAACCCTTTTTATACCTATATATTTTTCTCCGATTATTTTCATTTTATCATTCTTTTTACACACATTGGAAAAATATTTTTCAAAACTACTTCAAACTTCAAAAATACTTTATACATTTTTATAACAGAATATTTTCTAAAAATATATTTTTGTAATTTGAGTTAATTAAAAGTAATAATAATTACAAGCACTGATATACAATCAGTATCTATATAATAACTAATCGATAAAAAAATTATTAGGAGTATAGCAAAATCAACAAATAAACGGTGATAAAAGAAAATTAATTAATTGCATTCAGGATAATAATTGATCAATGGGAGGGAATAATAATAACCGATAGAGAATACAAAGGTGGGTAATTAAATGTATGAATAAAATAATTAATATATAGTCAAAAAGGGGAATGAGAAAATAAATGAAAATTATGTATATACGTATTTTTGGAATATTTGTATTGAATGGAAAAAAAATTGCTGCTGAAGCCTATAGTGTAAGCAATAAGCATCAAATATCCGAGGTAGCGGTGTAGAAAAATATTTTTAAGAGCAAGCTGTGTCATTCATCACACTTCGAAAAGCAATAAAGACTGACACATGTGGTAAGTGTAGGGAGAAGATTTACACTGTGAAGATCACCCACCTCGTATATAGACCTATATATATGTGTGTAAGTTATAAGATATCGTAGAACACTATATGGACCATATCCATTTTTTAAACTCTAAACGATTCTTGAGACAAAACAGACTTTATTTGCCAAGGGTCTTTTGGTTATAATTTAAAAATAATTAACAAATTCTCTCAACTAATTTTACTTTAAATGGAAAATAGTAAAAGTGTATTTTTTACCGGGGACAATTTAATTTTTTTGTTGATTTTGATTTCAGTCAGTTAAAAATTTAATTCACGTAGCTTTAGAATTAATAGTGACAGTCAGTTTCAGTCTGACAAGATGTTTATAAATACTGAAACTTTACTTTTAGTGTTATTACCTAAACAAATAAAGAAATTAGTGAAAAGGGTCAATTTTAGTCAGACATTTGGGTTTCAACTTCAGGATAAGTAGTAAAGGTCAATTTGCGTCGGACAAGTTATTAAAATTCTTGTCTTTTTCTAATTGTTTTAGTCGGACGAGACTTTTTCAGTTTGAAACCAATTCATCGGTAAAATAAATAATGAGGAGAATTGGAAGATTTGAATAATAATTGATAATAACTTTATTCAGTAGTAAAGAATAGTTTAGTCAGACAAAAATTTTTGTTTGCTGCTTTTATCAGTAGTTGAAAAAATATAATCCTAGGAAATAATTAGAATTCATGGAATTTTAATACCAGTAGTTAAGGTAGATTTCAGACAGACTTCCCAATTTTTTGTAAATTTGCAATCAGTAGTGAATGACAGTATCAGTCAGACAATTTTTTTCTACTAATAAAATACTTTATACGCTGATGATTTTAATTGTTATTGAAATTAATATTCAATTGTTATTGAAATTAATATTCAATTGTTATTGAAATTAATATTCAATTGTTATTGAAATTTTAATATTCAATTGTTATTGAAATTAATATTCAATTGTTATTGAAATTAATATTCAATTGTTATTAAAATTAATATTCAATTGTTATTGAAATTAATATTCAATTGTTATTGGAATTAATATTCAATTGTTATTGAAATTAATATTAAATTGTTATTGAAATTAATATTCAATTGTTATTAAAATTAATATTCAATTGTTATTAAAATTAAAATTCAATTGTTATTGAAATTAATATTCAATTGTTGTTGAATATTCAATTGTTAAATCAAAAAATTTAATTCTTATTGTTGATTCTATTTTAGAGAAAAAAATACAAATCAGTAGAATTAAAAAAAGGCAAGATTGCAGTAAAATTATTCACATCCTCGAATAAGCCCGTCAGAGATGGAAAGAAAGCCCTAGAACAGAATTGTCATAATCCCAACAGAGATTGAAACAGAAAGCATGCGAGAAAATGGAATAATCTCGCAATATGAAAAAAATGTGATTTCTTCTGACTTTTTTTATTCAATCTCTCAATTAGAGATTTAAAGGGAAAAAAGTCACATGTTTCATTGTTTTATACGACCATCATAGAACGAGAATTATTTATTTATGTAATTTTGGTTATTTGAATCAAATGAATTTTTTTTTCAGTGTATAAAAGCGAATTGAAAGATAATGATTATTAAACATATAATTTCGAAAAGAACAGAGAAGAAAGGAAAAATTCGAATCTTATTATTTTCTTTTCGAAGCCTACGCTATAAAATTAATTCAAAGGATTCCAACCCTCGAGAGAGAGAGAGGGAAATCGTCACGTCTATCAGTTTTTGCTTGATTTGTCATCGTGAGCGAACGTGATACGATGTCGGATATGGAAAATCTCCCCAAACTCCCAGCATCTAAAAAGTTGGTCGCAACAGACTTCCCTTGCAAATCCTATTTGCCGGAACAATAGAAAAGTCGGTGCACTTATGTTCCCTCTTTCTCTCTCTCTCTCTTTCTCTCTCTAGGTATTTGTAAGTAGAAAGCACAAAATCGTGAGCGACGAGTTGAATAAGACGGCAAACTCTTGGCTTTTGTTCCTTTATACACTTGTCAGATAGGTAGAAACTGCTTCTGACACGTCGATCACACCACATCGCGAATGTTATATAGAAATTCTTGTGGTAAATGTCGATGCAGTTTCGATGCCTCGAAAACAATGTTTGTCGACGCCTTATCACCAAAAGTTTACAAAAGTCTCATCTAGAATATGTTCTATATAGAACATTTTCAAACTCTACCTTTTGTAGTTCGAAAATTTTTCTCATAAATCATTGTCATAAAAAGCTTTCTTTTACTTTTCTATTCGTATTTAAGTCTTTAAAAGATTTAAAAATTTTTAAATTTCTACATGCTACATTACAATTAATTTTTTTAAGAAGAATAATTGTTTATCGCTGACAATTTTGTTTGTTTTATTTTTTATTCTTTTATTGAAACAAATAATTAATAACAAAGTTTTTGTAATTGAAAATAATTATATAGTTGAAAATTAAATTAAATATTGTTTTAAATATTGATTTTATTATTATTATTTTTTTTTTATGAAAACTATTTTCGCAGTTATTGCTGTTGATTGCTTCTTGGGTTTCTTTTCCCCTTTTACCTTTAAACTTTGCCAAGTCTTTTGGTATGATCAAAGAAAACTTGAAAGGGTGTTTTTGCTGAAAAATTAAAGAGCTTATTCACTTCTCAATTATCAACCTCTCTTGTCATCTGATTTATCTCACTTCGTTACTTGTTTGCTAGTCATTTTTTCCTTACCTCCCCCCCCCCCAAAAAAAAAACAAAAATAATTATTATTGTTTTTTTGAGAAACAAGAAAATTGAAATATAGAAATTATTTCAAATAAAATAGTCTCTACTGTCAGAGTCAATGTTCTCTCTCGACGACAATAATAGGAAGATTCATTGTCGACCAAAATGTAAACCGATATCGATAAAGGGGATCTTTTTCGAGAAAACACAATTATAGAATACCCCCCTCCCTTTTACCTTCTCATGAAACTTTAAAATAGTAGAAAGTGGTTTTCAAGGAAAATAATTCTCTCCACCTCGAAACATTTCTATAATTGGAAGAATTCAGGCACTCAGAAAAGGAATTGCAGCTATGGGGATTTATATTTCTTGGGGAGTGAGAGTGAAAAGTCAGGAAATAAACCTTCTTCAATTTACCAAACTTTCTGCTTCTTTATTCAAAAGTTTTTTCTGTTCTTTTTTTATAATTTTTCTTTTTGGTCGTTTTTTTATCTAACATTGTTTGGTGAAATTTCATTATTATTCTTTCAGTCACGAGATTGTTTTTTTTTTGTTGTTGATAAATTTCCTGTTCACTTTTCTTCCTTGATCTTCTACTAGTGGAGAAGAACAATTCACGAATTGTGAAATTCTTCCTTTTCGCGAGTCTCGAGACAATTTTAGTCTATTCATTCCCTGTTATGTTCCCACGAAAATTGCATCGCAAAACAGACAACACGGAATTCGTTTGAGTAAAGTCGAAGTCGTAAAGAGAATAGGTGTCTTGCTGTTTTCAGATCACTGTCTCTCTCTCTCTCTCTCTCTCTCTCTCTCTTCTTTTTCAAACGTAAACCTTTCAACGTATATTTGTTGTCTGCTTTGTACAACACAACGCCGAGTCCATCTTCCTCTTATCTTCATTCTTTGGAACCAAAAAGCAGGAGATTCCTGTTATCCAGAAACTAGAAATCTCCTTTTGTGGTTTATTTTCCAAGAAAAAAGAAAATTCCTCTTATGTTATCGGTGTACGATATCACAGGAGAATGATCTTACTTTGAAATGAAAAGCAGGGGACAAAATTTACGAGAATTTAATATTTTCTCTGATCGAGAAAAATTGACATTTTCTACTACTGGAAAAATTGAAAGGTCGGTCTGACTAAAACGGTCTTTTACTACTTATTTGTAAATATATATTGTCTGACTGTGACTGGCTATTTATACTACTAATAATTTGTACTAATAATTTATTTTTACTAATAATATGTACTAATAATTTATTTTTACTAATAATATGTACTAATAATTTATTTGTACCAATAATTTGAACGGAGGGGGAATTTAAAATATTTTGGCTGACCAAAATTGTGCTTTACTACTGTATTCTAAATTGAAAAGAATTTCAAAATGTTTCGTTTGATTGCAAATTGTTTTTCCACTGAAGATTGGATTTTCAAAAAGATTCGACAAAAATTGCTCTTTACTACTAACTGTAACAAGAATTCAAAAATGTTTTGTCTGACTATAACTGACTGTTACTACTGAATGCAAAATAATAATTTCCCTGCGTTTTTTCTGACTGACGTTGACTTGTACTACTGCTTCTAAAAAGGAACAATATTAAAGGTATCTGCTGCACAAAAACTGACTTTTACTACTTATTAACTTACGAAAAAAGTTAAAACAGTAGAAAATGTTTTTTCGGACTAACCCACTTTTGCTACATGATAGAATAAATAACAAGATATTAAATTTTGTATAACCAAAATTGTCCTTTACTACTGATAATAAACCTAACTTCCTTATGCTAAAAACTATTTTACGACAAAAGTTTATAAAGTTCAAGCATTAATGACATCGTCTAACTAAAAATGACTTTTACTACTAATTATAAATTTGCATTAATTTATAAACTTTTCGTCTGTCTACAAATTACTTTTACTACTTGTTTACAAAATTACATAAAGTTTTAATTACACTGTTTATAAACGACTTTAAGTACAAAAATTTCAAAAATTGTAAAGGCTGACTGAAAACTCACTTATACTACTGAAAATAAAATCACAAGAATCTAAAACATTGTCAAACAATTGCTACAGCATATAATTAATTTAAGAATAATACATAAATTTCGCTAAACACTAAATTTACCAATTAATAAATTCGCTAAATAATAAAGTGAATAATTAATAAATCTACCGAACAATAGATTAAATAATAAATTCCCTGAATAGTGAATTCAAAAATTGAATAAATTCACCGAACAATAATTTAAGTAATTAATAAATAAAATATTAATACTATTATTAATAGTAATATTGATAATAATAATTACAATAATATTATTTATTAATTTATTTATTTATCGAACAGTAAATGAGATAATAAATTCGCTAAACAATAAATGAAATAAATAATGATCTCGTCGAGTAATAAATGTGACAATCAATAAAATAGGTAAATAATAAATTGAATCGACACTGAACAAAAGGTGCGATTTAATTTTAATAATGACATGTAGTAAATGGATTCCAACGAATCATTAACTTGTAATCAAGCAACAATATTGATCATTCCATTAAGTTGAGCGGAAGTGTGAGGGCGAAATGAAGAAGGAACTCCGCTGTGAAAAAAGCAGCCTACGAAAAAAAAAATACAGACGATAAAAGCTGCCCAACCTCATATATATATATATAAACTCTCTGGGTTCGAGAATCATTAACCCTTTCCCCCATTTGGAACTCTCAACAGAACTTCTCTTGTTCCCCTCATATTTCTTTTTGCACGTGCAGAAGGCTCACTTCTTCTCTCGATCTTCCTCTTTTCTAGTCAATCGATTATATAAAATTTGAACTCTCATACCTTCGCTCTTTTCTTTCGTCATTATCCTGCTTCGTTGAATTTAATTATTACGAGACCTTTGCTCATTGTTCTTGCTTGTTACTTTCCCTCATTTCTTTCACGATGGGCAAAAAGCTCAGATTTAAATTATTGTAATTATTCTTAAATGAAGTTTTAGTTTCTAGTTTGCTATTTTAAATAATTGCAAAGAAGCTTTATTGCTTCAATTTAAAGTCCCTTTTCCCTTTCCCTTAATGGGAAATTAAGGGAAAAATTATATTGAAATAAATATAAATATATTTATTTAATAAATATAAATATATTTATTTAATAAATATAAATATATTTATTTCAAATAATAATTTATAATGAATATTTTTTTCGAACTAGGTTTTTTATTGAATGGAAATGTTTTGATTGCATTTCATATGTAAATCTTGTAGAAAAAGTGACTAATCGAGCATTTTTGCGTATTTATGTAGACTGTGATTTATTTTATTGACATTGAAGGATGGTGTGAAATTTTTATTTCGCGACGGATTGCATGCTGTTAATAGAGAAGGGTTCTGCATTCGTTACGTGCATTGTAATGCATGAACCAGGTGAAAGCTTTTCAGAGTTTGACCCTTACTCAACAAAGGTCAATACGAAACTAATTATTCAGAGTATACGCTACAGACATTTTGGAGATTTGATTCTAAAGCTTCGCAAATAATGTTCAATTTCATCCCATAGAATTCAATCTATGAAATTATTCATCGATTACAGGTGAAAAAAACATTTCTTTTCTTTATAGAAAAGAAATTTTCTTTGCTTTCTTTATAGAAAACGAATTTTTTTTCCTCTCTCTCTCCTTATGTAGAGAAAAAAACCATTTTGCAAAATTAATTCAACGAAATTATTTTTCACAAAAGAAAAAGAAACAGGATTAATCTATTTCAACTTATTCACTTCCTGTCAGATGAAATAAATTTCCATTTGATTTCTGAGTGAATAAAGAATCATTTTATCTCTCACCTGTTAGCGTATGATCTAAATTGATCATAATTTTAAATGTAACCTGCTTTTACTTTCAAAGGGGAATTTCAATGTGAATTCGTAATCTATGTATAGGGGAATGGAGTCAAAGATATTGGAAATCGATAAGAAAAACTAAAAGATAAATGGTAATTGCACGAATTTGAAGGCACTCTGTAGAAATCATGACATGGGTTTAAGTTCGTTTTAAACTTCGATCTTTCACATGTCACATTAACATTTTCTCTAAGCGAACAATCCTGGCGAATTCCACGTAACAAACAGACAGGCTTGAATTTTTAATACCCATAAGGGAAAAGCAAGACTTCTTCTCCCTCCCTCCCTCTTTTTACTGGCTCATTTTAAAATAGATCCAATAAAAAAATTACCATTCATTATCGAATTATAAATTATCTAATTCATTTCGAGTTCGGAAATTTTAAGCACGATTTCAAATTAAATAAATGTTCTTTATTTTTACGTTGTTTTAGTTTCAAATGATTGTTCTTACAAAAAAATTCCTTAATCGTGACATTGACTAATTGTTGTTTTATTAAATATATTTTTTCCCAATTGTACTTTAAAATATTCGTGACATTGGTTAATTGTTGTTTTATTAATTATATTTTTTTCCCCAATTGTAGTTTAAAACATTCGTGACATTGGTTAATTGTTGTTTTATTAATTATATTTTTTCCCCAATTGTAGTTTAAAACATTCGTGACATTGACTAATTGTAGTTTTATTAATTATATTTTTTTCCACAATTGTAGTTTGAAACATTCGTGACATTGACTAATTGTAGTTTTATTAATTATATTTTTTCCCCAATTGTAGTTTGAAACATTCGTGACTGTGACTCATTATACTTTTGAAAAATAAACAATATAAATGGATAGATAAAAAATTAATATAAATTTTTAATTTTTATAATACCGGGAATTTCGCAGTTTTTCGTTAGAAAAATTTAATTTAAATTAATTTTCAATTTACTGTTTGTCATTTTTTTCGGGATAAAAATCATTGTGACTTGGGTGGAAGAAAATTAAATTCATGAAACGAGCAAGCTTTATATGTATATATATGTATATAGCTCAAGGTGGAAATAAATTGAGATGGGCACAATATATATATTGAAGCTTTGTAAATAGCAATAATGCAACACACAGAATGCCAAGTAAATTGATTCTCGTGATATACATGTGATCGTGACAGCCGAGCTACATTGAGGATTTTCGTTCGTGTCATTTCCTCGTTTCTGGAAATAGTGCGCAAGCAATACCTGAAAATTAAGCGTATTCGTTAGTTTCAAAACTAAATTAAATTTTAATATGAATTAAATTCAATTAAAATGGTAAGAAATAAAGATATTTTTCTTTCATTCATTTTCAAATAAATTTCGATTCATTTCGATTGGAATTATTTTCATGGCATAAAAAATAATTATTTCAGAAAGAATTAAAATTTTTCATTTGGTAAAAAATAATTTCAATTTAGTTTTTTTGCTTTTTGACATTTCGTCTCGTATTTTTTTCTCCTCCCACACTGCTTTTTCACGCGCAATGAAATAAAAATCTTTCTGAATATTTTTTTATCATTAATTCGTACTCACGTTCTTTGGACTTTTTATATTCCCAGTGCCTGTTGAAGCTTAAAGAAAGACGAATAGTATCGTCCATCATGCAAAAGAGAAAGAAAAGTACAAAAAGTTTGGAAGAGTTGGAAAGAAAAAAGTCTCATTTTTCCAACGATAAAAGACCTCCGGGGTAAATTATGAATATGCAATGCAATAATAATACCTGAGGGATTGCGAGAAAATGGCGATAACTGGTTAAACGATTAAACAAAAAAAAAAAAAAAGGAAAAGAATTGTGAGAAATATCCTACAATTATACATCCTTTAGGAATAATTTAAATTTCACATTTTTATTATATACGTGGAAGTGAAAATCGATTTTAAAAAATGGTAGAAAACTGAAATTTTGCGGTAATAATTACGATGTGGAATATTTTTAAGTATTTAATCAAATTGAGAGTTTTTAATATATTTGATATTTAATTTAATATTTTGATTTAGTTCATTTTATAATGTTTATTTTACATAAAACCCTACACATTTATTAATAATTATAATGCAAATGATCTTATTATGTGAGAAACTAAAAACGGACAAAGTAAACCTTAGCGACTTGTACAAAATCCGTTCCTCAATTTTAAACAGAAATTTGCCTCCTCTTCCGTTTGTTAATTAAAAATTCACGAGTTCTTTACGGCGCTCTAAAAGATAACGACGAACAACATAGCTTTTGGAAACGAGGATCCGACATTAATTATTCTGAAATATTTGCGAGGGTTACGTAAATATCATTAACAGGAAAGAGGCCGTTCTTTCTATATTATAATGATGCCTGATAATTTCCATGAGCAGCCTTATTATTAGAGAATTGCCTAATAAAAAATGTCCCTTTAAATATTCAACAAAAGACCACAATACAAGTGTAAAAATTATCTCATAGAAAAATAATTCCATTTCCATTTATTAACACAAAAAACAGTTGAATAATGAATGTAAATAATTTATATAATTAAGGTTGTATATTGGATAGAAAAGTTCGAATGAGAAAAATTTATTCACAAATGAAAAAATAACAAATTAAAAATTTAACAATAAAAAAGGAGAAAATTTGGTCTTAAAAGTAAAGAAAAATGATAACTGAGCTAAGAATTTTTTCTCTTTGTAATTATATGGATATTGTGAAGCTGAATTTTCCCTAAGATTAAAGGTCAAGGGAATGCAAAATCGGAAATGAAATATCTCTTTAAAACTCATAAGGTAGAACGTTCTGGAGCCATTCTTTGCAGACGTCGACTTTGCTGAAATTGTATTAAACGCGGAGTCCTAAATGAAATAATCCATGGTTTGGGGTAAATGAGACTTTGTAGTAGAAGGTTGGTAAAAAATGGGAGGAAAAATTAAAAGAAGAATCAGAAATATAAGAATATACAAAAAAAATATTGCGCTGAAAAAAAGAGACAAAATTTTCCCGACGCAAAATAGAAGCAAGAAAAATTAAAACAGAAAAACAGAAAAAAAACGTTAAAACCAAAATAACAGTGAAATAAAAAATAATATTAAAATTTTTAGTCTATTAAATTTGTTTTCCAAATTATTTTATATAAGATAATTTATATTTATATAATATAATTTATATAATACGAAATAAATTCCAAATAATATAGGAGAAAAGAAAATAGAGATAATAAGTAAATAGAAAAAAATCCCATGAATTAAAAAAATATCTAATTTTAAAAAATGTGTTTTTTAAGAAAGGGGAAAATTAGAAAAGTTTGCGGAAAAAATTTCAACGGTTGTATTTTTTTTTTTTTTTTT
>JUFY01027161.1:45034-78243 GCA_001855655.1 Leptopilina clavipes | reverse complement strand
TTTTTTTGAAATAGAAAAGACGTTTATGTTCTTGCTAAGCGAATAAACTTGAAAGAAAAAAAGAAAAAATTGAAATTGTAACTTTGAGGATTCGAATAAAGGAAGTTGGCTAGTTCCGATCCGGGAAATCTTCGAGTCTCCCTCTCTCTCTCTCTCTCTCTTAGTTTGGCTTCAAGTCTTGAACTTTTCCGTCGGTCGGCAGAATCTTCAAAACTCCTTTTCGATCCTTCATTAAACTTCATAGTTGTATGGATTCGATTCCTTCTTTCTTTTTTTCACAATTCGCTTGTTACCAAACTTGTTACTTGACAGAAAGACGGTTTATTGACCCCTGAATCCAATCAAATGACAAAAAATGACTTCATTGAATATAAATTATAAATAAATAAAATACATATATATAAAACGTTAACAGATGTTTAAAATTTTGAAAGAATTATTCTGTGGCAAATAAATTGTCGACGATTATTACATTTAATGGATGTTGTGTTATTATTATTGGATTTATCGGTAATCTCTAAAAGTGATGAAATTACAAGCCACAAATGTAACTTTCATTTGATTCGCTTGTTAAAGCGATTAATGTGGGGAAATTATTCACGCACTGATTTATTTATGGTTTTAATTTATATATAAGAGCATTGAGACAATTAATTCGCAAGCGGCGTTAATAATATGCTCTTGTTCATTTATTCACGGTCGAAATGAATTTTCCGGCTCTGTATATACATATCTATATATATGTATGTGTATATATGAAATATGTATATGTATGTGCGAGAATAAGAGAAAGTTCAAAAGCGAAAGCTCTCGGGAAATCGAGGCTGTTTCCTGTGCATCGTATAAAATTCGCTGAGCTTGCGGCTTTTATGCTTTTTCTTCTATTTTTGCCTCTTTATGCGGGTCGTGACTCTAGTTTTGCGGAGCGTGAACTGATTTAAGAATAGATCCCTTCAGTTGTGCGTTTGGACTAATTTCAGAAGGGGAAAAATAGAAAAATTCAGAAACGACGCTAATCTTTAGCGATTTGCTACTCAATTTCAAATAATTAGCTCGTGACATTAAAATTTTCTTTTTACAGAACTGATTTTTTTCGACTTTTTATTTTTTTTCTTTCTACTGGTAAAAATATTATGTCTATCATTCACTTTAACGCACTGATAAAAAGAGGCAATTTTAATATTTTGTCTGACTTAAATTGTCCTTCACTACTGCTACTAAAATTAAACGAATTCAAAATATTTTCTTTCGGAGAAACTATTTTTCTATTAATAATTATTAAAGTTCAAGGATTAATGACATGGTCTGACACAAATTGACTTCCTCTACTGATAACAAATAAAAAATTTTGTACGTTTTGTCTGAAGAACTTTGACTTTTACTACTGTTGCTAAAATAATAATTTAATGTTTTGTCTGACAATAATTAACCTTTACTACTGATAACAACGTTAACATTTTTAAAACTGTCAGTTGTACTCTACTATTAATAATTAAAGTCCAAAAAATTTACAATCTTGTCTGACAGAAATTGACTTATTCCACTAATATTAAAGTTGTTTATAAATATTTTGTCTGTCTGTAACTCACTGTTACTACTGGGATCATATAATAATATTTTGCCAGACAGATAACGAGTTTAATACTGCAACGAACATAATAACAAATTAAAAGGTTTACGTCTGACTAAAATTGTCTTTTACTACTACTAATAAAGCCACATAATTACATAGTTTGTCTGACGAAAATTGACTTTTACTACTGCCACTAAAAACAATAATTAAATAATTTTTCTCTATGTGAAACTTTCTTTTGCTACTAATTACTGAAGTTAGCAGAATTTATCATTTTGTCTGACTAAAATCGACTTTTACTACTTCTGCTAAATTGTCAACTTAAAAAGTTTTGTCTGCCAGAAATTGACCTTTACTACTTGCATTAAAATAACAATTTAAGAAGATTTATTTGTCCAATGATTTCTTTTCCAGAATTTTAAATTTTGTCTGACTAAAATCGACTATTACTACTTGTGCTAAATTATCAACATAAAAAGTTCTGTCTGACAGAAGTTGACCTTTACTACTTGCATTAAAATAACAACTCAAAGAAAATTTATTTGTCCAATGATTTCTTTTCCTGAATTTTTAATTTTGTCTGACTAAAATCGACTATTACTACTACTTGCACAAAAATAACAACCAGAAAGAAAAACTAATCAAAAATCAAAATACGATCTATCTCTATCTATATTTATCATATGCAACGAAAAAATCATTAAAAGGGTAAATTTCACTTTTTGATTGACAGTCGCAATGATTGTAATTTTCCGGCAATCGATTTCATTGTGTCGTCATTGGAATTCTCGGCAGTGTGTGATCACTCACTTGTCTAATTAACGGGCGTCTGTCACGTGCCAAGTGATGCGCATTGTTATATCCGGAAAAGGGGCGACACTATTAACCTCGCGAGTTTTGAAGGGTCTCAAAGGGTCCATATATGTGGGGATACACGAGGGTCCTAGAATTATCACTCCGAGGCACCCTTCTCTCCTCTCACGTGTGCGACCATAAAGTTCAACTGCGTGACTTTAATAGCACTTAATAAGTGCACACGCATTATTTCATCCATATTGAAAATTTGTCGAGAAATCGAAAATATTCTCAACTTTTAGAATATAATCTCGACCCGCATATATGTAAAAATAGAACGCCGTACATTTTATCGCTCTAAAGTTAGAATGTATTTTTAAAATTATATTTTTTTATATTAAATTATTATATTATTAATCAGTTATTTGAATCAAATAATTTTTTTTCAGTTATTTGAATCAAATAATTTTTTTTCTGTGACGTATTATATTCTAATAGAAAAAATAAAACGTATGGATTGTATTCTTAAATTGAGAATATATTTTTCACTTCAGTCGTTATTATACAGTTGACAAAAAAAAATCGATTGTCAATAATGCTAAAGGACCTTTCTCTGCACACTTCCTTCCTGGCGATCGTTTCCTAATTTGCTTTCTTTCATTCTTTCTTTAGATTCGTTTCCTTCGATTTAAAAGGTATAAACACTCATAAGCTGAATCTGAATGCCATTGAATGGTTTCCACTATTATGTTACGAATAATGGACCATTGTGTCTTTGAGATTACAGATGTAAAAAAAAGATTCCGTATTCATGATGCATATTTTAAAATAATAAGAATAGCAGCTTTGTCATTGAACTTACATTTCTTACTTCCGTGGGAAATTTTTTTAGATATTTGCAAAAATGTTTAGAATCATTTTTTTTTTTAAATTGCAATTGAAGAAATTATAATTTATTTTTATAACGGGGTTATACTAATATTTAGAGATTGAATATTAAATATTCCTTTGCGATATATGATAATTTAAAAGAAGAAAAAGTATTTTTTGGGATATAAAATAAATTTCTTTTGTACAGTTTTTTTTGGACTCCAAGTCATTAAATTTCGTCCTCTTGGAAAATAGGCACAGGACACGAGCGGATTATACTTGCAAAGTGCGTTCAATTTGTAAGTGAAATTTTGCTTGTTCAAACGACATTTTCTCTTGGAACGTAGAATTTAATAAACTTGTATTTAAAAATTCCCTTATTCTTTAGCGGAAAAAAAAAAAATTTGTCATAATTATAAAGATTCGTTCAACATTTACACATCACTTATTAACATTTCAACTTTACCATAAATTACTTTCCCTTCACTTTTTTCCATTTTTTATTCATTTTTCCAGTATTTGAAAATTTTAAACAAACCAATAAATTGAAATAAAAAAAATTGTATCTATTTTTCCTGAGAAAAAAAAACTGTTTTCTGATTAGACTATTAAAAAACAGGAATTTTTTATTTCCCAGTGGAGGATAATTAACTATAAAGTCGCACTTTCTCATTCAGGTTGTTCTTGTACGTGAAAGTGTATATTTTCCAGAGTGTTCTTTGACCATCTCTCTATATCCGCGAACGTTGGCCTTTGCGCGCAAAGAGGGAAAGATAACGCCGCGCCATTAGCCTGATTAACGTTTCGCGTTACATGCGGCTTTTGCGGCACCACCTGAGCTTTTCCACGATAACCTTAAGCTTCCAGGCAGACAGTGCAAGCACGCGTAAAAGTCGCGCTTTACCGAATAAATCTGTTGCCGTTGCGAAAATTCCCGAGTAAAATCGTCAAGCCTCTCACTAATACGTTAAGCTCCAAAAAGGAATATTTCACTCCCTCTATTGTCGAAAATACCCCCCTATAAATTTATTTCGAAAAAAAGATCAATAATATTGAAAAAAAATTTTATTTTAATATTTAATTCAATTTTCAACTTTTATGATTTGAATTTCGCGCCGGTTTAGTTCTGCAAATTTCCGCCTAGACGGCATGGAAATTCGCTCGTAAACGAGATGAAGTGGACAGGGTATAAGTATCACTGCTCCTTTGAGAATATATTTTGTTTGCATTTATTGATATATTGTAAATAATTTGTTAATAATTAATAATTAATAATATTAATAATTAATAATATTAATTATAAGTATTATTATTATCAAAGAAAGTAAATGTTTTTCTTGGTTGAAAATTATTCCCCTGTGGGTAATACATTGTTTTTGTATTAATTTTTTTTTATATAAAAATAAAACGAAATTAGTTTCTGATCACGTAAGAAAGTATTTCTTTTTTTTCAAGGAAAATCCAAACTTGAATGCATAATTGCTCAGTAAGTGTGAGCTTTGAATTTCAGCCGAATCTAACCCTCACTTTCTGGTGTCTTGTTACAGGTGCACTCATCCTCAAAGATGCTAGAGCTTCGAACTAATTACCCGGAAGAGGCCTACTCGAAACTTTAGACACCCCACGTCGCCAACACTCGGGTAAGTTAACAGTTGTGTAACTGGTTAATACCACATGATAAGCGCAAATTGCTGTCTTTTACACAATTAATCGAATTATCAATGCCACTCAAGTACTTCAATTATGTCCCAAAATTTCAACTATACCTTTAACTTCAAGTAAATTTACCTCTAAAAATTTTATTTTTTTTTATTTTTAAATTATTTAAATTATTTAAATTGTTTTAAATTATTTGACGATTTATATCCATCGATGATTTTCAAATTGCAAGAGCCACACGAAAACTTTATCTCTTTTCCGTGAGATAAACATCTTGGAATAAGAAAGTTCCGGAAGTGCGTGAAAGAAAGTACGGAAAGAAAATAACAAGCGATGAATTGGAGATAGAGAAAAAGAAAGAGGAAGAGACTTAAAGAAAAAGATAATCTATCCTTTATCCTCTCGGCTCAAGGAACTTAAAGAGGGAGGGGAGTTCTGTGATCGTAAATTTGGCACATTTCACGGTTTAAGTTCTTGGGTCACGAAATTTTTCAAGCAGGAGAATGAGACTAAAGCCAACATGGAAAAATGAGATGGGACCGATATTTTTTAGCATTCTTGACATTCTATATGGAATTTTTTTTCGCAGACTGCAGCAGGAATAATAATAAACGAAAGTTGGAAAATTTTTATCAGGAATTACGATAAACCATATTTATATATATATATATAGTGGAAAGAAGTCGCAAGGAACTTTTTATTTGGGAAAAAAAAAATTTTATCGTTTTTTTTATTGCAACATTCTCGGGAATTTTAGGAAATCTTCATCGTTTAAATTTTTTTCCCAGGGGAATATTTTTTAGAACGGAAATTTATTTTTTAAGTGAGGGAATATTTTCCAAATTCTGAAATAAAAGAAGAAAATAATTCAAAAGAAGTTCCGGTAAAAAAAAATTATTCGTTAAGTCAGAAAATGGCTTTTTTAATTAAATGATATTTTTAAAATTCCAAAAACACGAAGAATTTGTAAAAAAAAGAAAAAATCTTTGGTTCTGTTTCGTAGCTCTGTGGTAAGTCTCTTCTCCGTGCAGGAAGTGACCCTGTG
This sequence comes from Leptopilina clavipes, assembly GCA_001855655.1. Taxonomy (NCBI): domain Eukaryota; kingdom Metazoa; phylum Arthropoda; class Insecta; order Hymenoptera; family Figitidae; genus Leptopilina; species Leptopilina clavipes. The sequence goes on along the minus strand of JUFY01027161.1, from coordinate 72,301 downwards.
TTCGAATCCCACCTCCGGGAGAATATTTTTTCAAATATAATTTTAAACCATAAATGTTTTTATTATTAAAAAATCTGTCAATATTAAATATTACAATAAAAATTCCAAACAACAATAATTGTGTTGATGTTAATTTATTTAATAAATTTATATTGGCTAAATTATTTTAAATATATTTAATAAAAACACAAATTTATAAATTATAAATATAAATGATAAAAAATTTTGATGAGAATTATTTATCGACAAAATTGATAAAATATGTAAAAAAGAAACAATTTTTCTAAAAAATGGAAAATGGATGAAAAATGTTTTTTTTTCAGGGCAAAATGTCGATGACTGGTAGTTTGATGGGCTATGAGAATAACAACGAGGTAAATCAGGCCAAGTGTAAAAAACCACTGAAACCACTTCCTGTGGTGACCAGTGTCAACGCAAGCGGGGTGACGACTGCAACTCGGTCTAGAAAATCCAGACAATCACAAAAGAGAGAATCTTGCACGAGGTTCCATGTAAACAGCCTCTGGTCTGTTTGGTATGGAATTATAGCTGTTACTCTTCAAGCTTACATTGCCACAAGATGCGTGAAACGATTTACAGGTAACTGAATTTAGTAAAGAAATTTTTACCTTAATTTACTAATAAATTATAGAAAACAAATTTGATATTTTTACTGTACTTTCTTTTTGTTACCTACTAATTTTCTTTTTCTCAAGTATGTTATAATAATCAAAAGGAACTAAATTACCAAAATCGATCTTAATTTCAAAGAACAATAATTACAAAGTTGAATTAATTACATCTTTCTAGGTACTATTTCCAAGAATAATATTTATCAATGAAATACTTCTATATACTTTTTGAAATTATTCATCTTTTCAACTACACTTTGGATTCTTAAATATTTGCGGGCAAGATTGAAGTTGAGCAATTAAAGAAAGTAGTTGTACAAAAGAAAAAGGCAAGGTAAAAATTAGAAAATACAGAAAAGGGGAAAATTTTAACATTGGGAGAAAAATTAAAAAGAAGGAGAAAAGAAAAAGAAAAATGTAATGTAAATTCAAAGTAGTCCTTAGAAGTGTAGGAAGCACGTAGTCTTAATTAAAGTGTACTCAATTAAGAGGTCGTTAGTCTTAGCTCGAAGGCTTTTTCTTTTTTTCTTTTCTTTCGGCCTTTTTCGACGAAATCTTTTCCCCTTGTATTCTAAACGTAATCGTTAACAATGAGACTTTCGTCACTTTCGAAGTTAATAAATAAGCCCATCGTTATATACAGTGGACCGGAGATTATCGAGGGTATGTATGCTACGATGAGCACGAACCCGCACGAACCCTCTTGATCCTCGACGATCCCTAAATTCATTGAGAATTAAGCCAAATTTCTTTCTCATGAATCACACTTCTTGAATTTCAATCAAATGGAAAGAAATTTTCCCCTCTTTTTGATAAGATTTGGAAAAAAAAATGTTTTTCCAAAAAGGAAAAAATCGAACCAAACTTGAAAACAGTGTTGCCAAGAGTGGGCCAATATTGACCCAGGATTGCGAATATTGTAAGAACCAATATCATGTCTCGAATATTGGACAAATATTAGGCAAAGAATTCTTTTTATTTATTCAAGGTTGGTTTCTTTACACGCAAACCTGGCCCAATCTTGGCGGTGAGAATTCAATTAATCGCCAATCATTTTTTTTTTACTAAAAGATACGATTTTTTTATTACTCTTAGTAATTAGTAAATACTAAATGCCGCCTTTTTTTGCGAAATAAAATTCTTTTTCCTTTTTTTCAGCTTATTTATCACTACCATGGCCTGTAGAAGCACCACCGCCAAAAATGGAGATTCACACTTGTCTGGTTCTGGTTGGAACGGGAATGTTTTTACTTCTTGTACTGCTGGCAACGGCAGTCTTCAAAGTGGGCAATCTCGCCAACGATGGAATAAAACTTGGTCGACATTTGAGTGCCTGCTCACGTGATCCACCCTCGTCTGTTCTCACCAATAATCCTGACACAGGTATAAATGATATTAATGCTAATTTTTAACAGAAAAATAAAGAAGAAACATTCATAAAGATATTTTTTCAAAATAAAAAAAATTTACCGAAATGTTTCTTTCTTTTTTCATATAATAATATGATTCGAAAAAGGAGAAAAATTGAGTAAAAAATAATTGTTGCGGAAAAAAATTGAACAATAAATATTTTTTGAAATATTTATTGTTGTATTGCAAAGTAAGACAATTGTGATAAATAAAATTTAACGAGCAGAACAGTGGTTTTATTTTCCGTGTAATTATTTATAATGAAAGAGATATTTTTTCGAAGGGGGAAAAACATTTTTCAGCATTATTTTCTTCTTTAGGACTGGCAAATAATTTATGGAGACATGGTGGTCCAACTGCGGCGTTTGTTCATCTTTGCACGGCCATGTGCTTTCTTCTACCCTCGCTGCTCATGGAGGCAAGACTAATCCACGCTGGATTTCTGCCAAAAGGTAATTTCCATCCTCTTACCTTGAAATGAGCTTGAACTTCATGAACGTGTTCTTGAAATTATTATTCCCTTTCCAGAATCTCGATATTATCTCTAATATTACTGGCAGTCTCATTTTACCGAATAACATAAAGGAAAAATTTATTTTTCGCATGAATAATTTAACAAAAACAAAAAATTACAATCAGTGCAATAATATAAAATTGCAACTAAATAGAAAATTAAATTACATATTTGCAAATATATATATATATAATAATATTTTTAAATATTTAATAATTTCATCATTCTAGAATTTTTAATTTTAATAAAACGAGCTAAAAAAATTTTTTTTTTTGAACAAAATAATTGGGAGGTGGGGATTTATTTGGGGAAAAAATCAAACATTGCTTTTCAATGAATTGAAAAGTGGGGAAATAACATTTTTAACCAAACCTGCAATGGCAATAATTGCGTTTTGAAACTCAGTGAAATATTTCGTGAGTTTTACATGTAAAACAAAAAAAAAAGAATAAGTGACTCTTGAGTTTTTATTATTTTTCAAAAATTGTAAACGGTTCCTAACTTATTGTTCTGTGAGTGTAAATATTAAAAAGTTTTCCTCTCTTCACGCCACATAAAAAAAAATGCAACTATTTTCGTCATACTTGCATTTATGTGAGTTGTGCTTCAAGCGGTACTTGCCCCATATTTTTCAAGTACATTCACATTTGGAAGGGGGTGAGAGCAATTTCGTGTCGTGCTCGAGGCACTTCTGCATTCTGACTCATACAGAGGTTCTCCAATTTGTTAAAATGCATTCCACGAGTCCTTAATTCCGGTCAGGACTTGCGAAATTTTCGAGAAATTAGTACATTTTCTTCTTCTTCTCTTTTACACCTTTATTATTAAAGAAAAGGTTTTTTTGAGAGAGTAGGGGGGGGGGGATTATTTTTCACGAAATACGCTTTCAAAAATGCCCCAGTTTTCCCCTAATGAAAACGTAGCTACAAGTTTGCAATTTTCCTTTTAATGAATTTTCTCCCGTTGGTTGAAAATAATTTAATCTCTTCAAAATTTATGTTTACAATAAACAACAAATTAGGAACAATTAAGATCGAAAGTAATTACATTAATTGCAATAATAAGCAGTTAAATTAAAGTATACTTGAAATTAAAAAATTAAAATTAAATTTCACTTGAAAATATTAAATGAAATTAAACTGAAAATATTTTTTTATTAAAATTAACACAAGTTTTTTTAGGACAAAAAAATTTTTGTTGAAGAAATTTATTATTATTTTATTAATTTCATTAATTTATTATTATTTTGCTGTGAAAATTTATAGGTGAAAAAAATTCTGAACGTAATAATTTAATGAAAATTTGAAAAAAATAAATTTTTCGAGTTATTTTTATAGGAAAAAATATGACAACCACTGAAAATTAAAGTAGGTTTTGGTCTCGTAATCTGGGAAGATTAATGTAGAACATAATATCGAGATCTGTCGTCAAATTCATGAAAGAATCCATAGAAATACAAATTAGGAATTAAATCCCACCCTCGGGGAATGAAATTCTCATTGAAGTAAAAATATTGGAAGACATTCAATTTTGTTCACTTCAATAACTGGAAAAGCTCTTCAGTGATTCTCTATTTTTTAATCATATATATATATAATGGAATATTTTCTCTCTATTTCAATCATTATTCTTCACAAATTTTTAATTTACTCTACCTATTGAAAAAAAAAGAATTTTCCACTGATAGATTATTTTTGGTAATTTTTCAAATTGAACATTTAATTACAATTCGAACGAACTGAAAATAAATTAAATACAGTAAAATTTTTCTCGATTCATTTAAGTTTTGAGGAGAAAAAAAATTAAATTCCTGATGGGTATAAATTTTGTCAAGTTTTTCGTTTTTTTTTCCTATTGGATTTTTCTTGATATAATTTTATTTTAGGAGTTTGCTTGTTCGTCGTGGATTTAATAGCAGCAATTAACGGGTCAATGGGGGGCGGGGGTGTGTCACGTATATTTTGAAATAGGGGGAAACAGTAAATTTATCTCTGTTGGTGGGCCGTTATTTTCTGCAACGATGCTTTACCAGCATCCAGTTGCATTGTCAGCGCATAAACCGAGCTATCGATTCAACTTGAATCGAGATTCGGTTTTCGTTTTCTATTCGACTTTGTGGGAAGACCAAGAGAGAAAAAGAGACAAAACTCAATCACATGCAAACAGCGTTATTTTTTGTCAATAAAATTCATTTTTCTATTGGTGATGTTATAACAATTGAACAACAACAAAAAAAAAACTCTGCGAAAAATCGCTGAATTGAACCAGACGTTGGCAATCCTGTTTTTCAATAGAATGAACCTTAATAAATTAACTCGAGGAATAATCAAAGCAGAAACTGAATGTTACAAAAGCCATGGTGAATATAATTTAATATTGAAATAAACAAGACAGGACAAATAGAAACAAATAGAAACATATAGAAACAAATAGAAACAAATAGAAACACATAGAAACAAATAGAAAGGAAAATTGGAGAATAAAAATAAAACGATTCTTAGTATTTTGAAATTAATTTCCAATGAAGGAAGATAAATAAAATGAGTACCTGTGTAAAAATTTTGACCTGGGCACAGCCCTGTTTCAGCCCTGATAGAGCCAGGTCGGGGATAAATTGGGCCGAGTGTTTTATTCCTAACTGGGACCAGGTCAAAATATTTCTACACTGATAAATAAATAGATGGATATAAAAATTATAGAATAAATAAATAACAAAGAAAAAAATTTTGTTTAATGGAAAATAAATAGTAAAGAGTGTAAATAAATAAAAAAAAAGGAGCAAAGAAATAATTTCGTACTGAATATATATTTTTTTTTTTGTAATTAGTGATGAGGTATATTCTCGCTCTTTAGGGGGGAATTTTACGATTTTTGAACAAGTGTCTGAATGAAATTGAACTTTGAGATAGATGTGAATCATAAAATTTACATATGCACAGTTGCACATTGTAGAGCAGCAGGCATAAGCACCAACATAAACACGGAAGCTTGTAATAGATTTCATTATCTCACACCAACTTCATGTTCCAGTAGTTTAACTTCGGGATGTTCGAACAACACAATTAGACTCTCCATGTGCTACCGCGAAACACGTTTTGTGTAATGACGAGTTATCAAACCGTAAAACTAAAACAGTAAATGAACATTTCGTTTGTTTTCACATAAAATAACTTTCCATAATATATATCTTACCACATTTCACGCCGCACTGATAATAAAGTGAAAAAAGTAGATTTAGTTCTAAATTTTAAATAGTTAACGGAAAATTAAATTTTAATTTAATTCAAATTTTAAATATTTGTTTAATCAAAGTTTCGAAATCTCGAATTTCAAAATAATGAAAAAGTTCAATTTTTGATTAATTCATATTTCGAATATTTGTTTAATCAAAATTTCGAAATATCGAATTTTGAATTAATGAAGGAAAATTGAATTTTTAAATAATTCAAATTTTGATAATTAATTTGTAGGTAAATTTTTATATAATTGAAGTTTTGGTTATATTTCGAATTTTTACCTAATCGAAGTTTAGAATTACTATTTGATTGAAATTTTAAATTTGTGTTTAATTTAAGTTTTGAAAATTTACTGAACAGTTTTAATTTTTACTCAATATAGAAATTTGGATTTTTTCTTTTTAATAAAAATTTTGGAATTGTGATTTATAGAAGGAAGATTAAATTATTGAAAAATTGAGTAGCAGAAAATAGTAGATTATTTTGTGGACTGTTTTTCGCAAATCTTGGCATTAAATTTGGATTACGTTGAGCATTTTATGAGAGAAGGTGAGAGATTAATTTTTAATTAAAATCCTCCAGCAGCTTGAAACATTTGTTTTTCCTTGAGTGCATTATTCTTCGGTGTCGTTTATTTATTTTTTTTTCCCCTTTCGCAGTCGATCGAAGGAAAGAAAGCTAATTTGTTAGATAGTCGATTTGGAATGGGTAGTAAGGCCTCGAATTCTTTGCGAGCAGCCAATAACTCTAATGGAAAGCAAGTCAATTTTATTACAGAAATAAAAATCGGATTTAAAAAAGTCGAGATATATTTTCTTTTGCGAATTTTCCTTATGTAAGTCGAAATTGATATTAAATCCACACGAATATGGTTTTAATTCTAATAGAAGAAAAAAGAGAAAAAGGAGAAAAAAGAAAAAAAAGAGTAAAAAGAGAGAAAAGGAAAAAAGGAGAAAAAGAGGAAAAAGAGGAAAAAGAGAAGAAAGAGTAAAAAGAGAAATAAGGAAAAAAAGAGAAAAAGAGGAAAAATAGAAAAAAGAAAAAAGAGAAGAATAAAAAAAGGAAACTAGGAGAAAAAAATAATTTTTTGTAAACTTGCTTTGCTCACCAGTAATCTTTATGATTTGGGATATTGAACGAAACTTTGTTTCCTGTTTTAAATATACAGGGCTACTTGAAAATTTGCAAACTTAGTGTTTGTTGACTTTTGAAGAAGCGTCAGACTTTTCTTGTTTGCACTCAATTTTCACTCGTGAAACTTTCATCTTCATCAATCCCTCTCGCAAATTAAAAGAAAATATAAATTACCCGAAGATACACTCATCTCTATTCTCATATTTCCTAAATTAAAATTGTTTATTAAGTAACATGTTTCGATACTCATTGAATTAGAAATTTTTCAATTATTTCCAATTTGCGATTAATTATATAATAACAATCAAATTTAATTAAATTTAATTTAATTAAAAAATTAATTTTTTTCCGAATAAAATATTTTATAAATATTTTATTAATCTCCCTAAAATTTTTTCGACTCTTTGGAGTCATTTCGTCATTTTTTCCCGCAACGGACGTTTAAAGGAAAAATGACGAATTGAAACTTGGATCAAAAACGAAAGTAGCTACTAACCATTTTTCTCGGAGTTTGCTTATTTTTCCTTGCAAAAATTGCAAGGAGAGTCATTAAAGTAATCCTCTCTTGAGGCAGTTTCTAAAGTACTCTTGAGTCTACTAGACGATAATATGTGAGATGTATTTTTTTTTTATGTTTATGCGAGGGCAAAGGGGAAAATAATTTCAATAGTAATTTTCATGCTGTCAGTGTGCTACAAGCGTAAGAAGTAATTTACAACTTTTGCGCATTTTTCTGAGGCGTTGAGAGCATCTTGAGTCAGTGAATAGAAAAAAAGTGTCTCCTTCAAGTTGAAACGACACTTTAAATCACATATTCTGAACTTGAAGGAGTTTTTTAATACACTAATAATACTGGAATTTTTTATCAAATGAAACTAAATATTAGAGTGAATAATACAAGAATGGAAAAATTTTCTCCTCTACAAAAAGAAAATTATTTTTAATTTATTTTATTGCTACTAGTAAATTAATTATTTTATTTATTTTACTAATAGCAAATTAATTATTTTATTTATTTTACTAATATCAAATTAATTATTTTATTTATTTTTATTAGCAGTAAATTAATTACTTTATTTATTTTATTTATTAGAAACAATTAATTAGATAAATTAAAAATAAATTTCAAAGAAAAAAATATTTTCCGTGTATAAAATATCTTTTCTACTGTAAGTAGAGAAAGAACAGTTTTTATCATAAAAATATTGTAAAGAACATAAAATGCGACTTAAAGTGTATTTCTCCATTGAAGTGGTTGAAAATGGCTTGGCACCTGACGTTTTTAAAAGTACCACTCGAGGGAGACAAAAAAAGAAAAAAGAAAAGGGGGGAAAAAATGAAAGAAATGAACTTTTACAGTCACATTGAAGTGACTCTTTATTGGTAAAAATAATCGTAATTTTGCCAGTAGTACCAGACTATTATCTGAGTGGGCATTGTGAGTCCAGGGGAATTTTTTTCTGTAAACCCTGTTAGAGTGGGGTATAAACATAGAAATAACAGAGAATAGCAAGGAATAGCAGAACACAACATAATTTGGTGTCTATGGCTATTTTCCGGGATTGCTATGTGTGCATCGTTTCATGCAGCTCAATGTTATATATCTATCTATATATATATATATATATAAAAGGGGTGCATTCCCCTTTCACACCCAGTCTCTCTAAAGCGAGGAAAATGTGTGTGCGGCCGTCACAAGGGGAATCGCTACACTATTGTTTCGCAATAAGCCACGTAGAAACTGTTAAACGCCAACCGGAATTCCCGGTTTGTCGCGCGCAATCTCGCTCCGTTGAGTAGCTTCGATTTACAGAAAGGGGAGAGTAACGAAAAATTTTTCTCACTCCGCAATTGATCCTTTATTTTGTATATATGGCTTTTTTATTTTTCTTTCCAAACTAGTTTTTGTATTTTTATGTTTTTTTTTCTCTTTTTTTCTTGGTATTTTTTGGAATGTTAATTGTACTCTCTAAATGTGCTTTCTTTCTTTCTTTCTTTTTTTCTTTCTTTCTTTCTTTCTTTCTTTCTTTCTTTCTTTCTTTCTTTCTTTCTTTCTTTCTTTCTTTCTTTCTTTCTTTCTTTCTTTCTTTCTTTCTTTCTTTCTTTCTAATATTTGCCGAATTTCTTCTGAAGCATTTTTTGAATATTTATTTTGGAGTTATTGTTATATTACCTTGAAGTAATTATTTAATTACCTTTGATTAGCATACAATTTTCGAAAAGTACATTAAAAAATTTTCTAAACTACTTTTATATTAATCCGAGTCTTTTTTTGGTAATTTTTGTACCTTTGGAGTGATTTTTATACTCATCAGTGATTTTAAATTCTCAGAATGCTTTCTAAAATCTTTTAGAATAAATTTTAGAAATTTTAGAGTTATTTTTTAACACCTCAGTAATTTTAAACTCTCAGCTTGTGCTTTAAAATGATCAGAAATGATCTTCAGACTCCTTGGAGTGATTTTTACACTCCTTATCGTGAATTTATTTTCTGAGAATACTTTTTAAAATCCTAGGGAGTGATTTTAAGACTACTTGGAGTAATTTTTACACCCCTCAGTGAATTTCTTTTTTCAGAATACTTTTTAAAATCCTAGGGAGTGATCTTAAGACTCTGTGGAGTAATTTTTACATTCATCAGTGAATTTATTTTCTCAGAATACTTTTTAAATCCTAGGGAGTGATTTTAAGACTCCTTGGAGTGATTTTTACACTCCTTATCGTGAATTTATTTTCTCAGAATACTTTTTAAAATCCTAGGGATTGATCTTAAGGCCATGTCAAAGTCGAGGTGATTTTTCCATTGAGCTGCAATAGAAAAATCGCATCGACTTTGACATGGCCTTAAGACTCTGTGGAGTAATTTTTACATTCATCAGTGAATTTATTTTCTCAGAATACTTTTTAAAATCCTAGGGAGTGATTTTAAGACTACTTGGAGTAATTTTTACACCCCTCAGTGAATTTCTTTTCTCAGACTGCTTTATATAATTCTTGAAATTGATTTTCAGAAGATTTAGCTTAATATTTCAATAACTGATTTCTCAGAATGCTTTTTAAATCCTCAGGAGTGATTTTCAGAACCTTTGGAGTTATCTTTACACTCCTCAGTGTCACTTCAGTAGTTTCAAGTTTTCAGAATTAATTTCAAAACTTTCATTGAAGTCATCCTTAAACTCCGCACTGATTTTAAATTCTCAAAATATTTATTAAAATCATTGGATTTTTTTCAGAATCCTTAGAGTAATTTTTATTTATTTATTTATTTATTTTTTTGGAGTAGTTTTCAATTTCGGGAAATGTTTAATTTCGAAAATAGGATATAAACTCGAGATGATTTTAATTGATTTTGCATTCATCACCATCGTTACTACTCCCAAGCGTAAATTTCACTTGATTGTGGTCTGTCAAATCTCGCTCATCGTGAACGTTTCATAATTCAATTATTATTCGAAAATTGTAGGATAGTCGATTCACAGATCGAATATCTCCTGTATTAATGCACAGAATTGATATATCGGACAGTCGATTTTCGCAAACTCAATTTAACTTGAGCAAATCTCATCGCAATGAAATGACACAAAATTCATATTGACATTTTTCGAATTCTATTTCATTTAGTTAATTTCATTGATTTCATATCGATTTGGAACTATTAATTACTAAACGTAAATTTTTTATTTTTGTATTATTATAAAAGAATAATAAAAATTAATAATAATTTTTTTTGATAATTTTAATAATAAGGGTAATAATTTATCTTGATAATTGAATTTTTCGGACTAACATGAAACAGTTTTTAATATATTTATAAATTAAGGTTAATTAATCGCCATTTGCTGAGCTTTTAGAATTTCTATTAGCTTTTGATGTTGGGGCATATTTAGCATATTATGTATAATTTACTTGAACGAGACCAGTAATTATTATAATAAGGACGTTACAATTTCGGAGAGCCACTGGTTTAAAATGGATGCACCAACTTTGTCCGGCAGCAAATATCATTCGCAGCATCCCATTAACACTGTACGTAATTACAATAAATGTATATATGTGTATTTGCATACATACATACATACATACATACATACATACAAACTAAACAAAATGTTCTTGTGAAGAAACATGACCTTCTATATATACACACATATCTGTCTCTCTCTCTCTCTTCTCTTCTCTTCTCTATGTGATATACGCACGTTAATTCGGCAGCAAGAAAATTCCCGCTGCAACAAAACGCATTAGCTCAAAATGCGCAATTTGCGTCAATTTAATTACACAATGTTGCTGCGTGGAGAATTTCTCTCTTGTCCAACGTTTCATGAAATTACTCAACTCTTGGGCAAATAAGGTTAATATGATTATCGCTGGTAGATCTCATGGAATTTTGCTAATTATTTACATTTACATTTTACATTTACATTGTACTTCTTTAGAAAATACTTCCAAATCCTTATACTCTTATAACTAGTCCTTATACTAAAACTGAATCAATTAAAATCGACTTAAAATCAGTGAAATTTGATTGCAAAAATTTCATTTTGAAAATAAGAAAGAGAATCACTAAAAACAGTCAAATTTCACTGATTTAATTTTAAGGAAATAAGGAAACAATTTTATTTTTTCCTCCCCTCTTCTAAGATTACTGATCCTATTTCCATTGAGAGAAAATGAAAATTTCCTAAAATCCGGATGATAGTGTTTCTCTTCTATATATATGTGGTAAACGAGTGAAAAAAACGAAGAATAAATCTCATAGGGCAAAAAGATTTTTATAACAGGCGAGATACGATATTTACTCTTCCAACCTGGAAATGAGAGTCGGATCAAAGTGCAGAGCAGATATTTGCAATTCCGTCCACGAAGAACCATTTCGTCGTTTACGAGCTAGCTTTTCATTTCCCAGATATAACGAAACTTTGTAGTTTCTCGTCGTAACACTATAACAGAGATTCTTTTTTTTCTCTTTCTCTCTCTCTCTACTTTTTTCGCAGAGTCTTTCTCTATTAAAAAGTATATCATATAGAAATTCTCTCTCTATTTTTTTCTCTCTCTTTATATATAGAAACTTTTCATTTCTTAACGATAACTATATATAGTATATACTTATATAGTTATCATTGGGAAATGAAAAGTTTCTAAAGAAGTTCTCTTCTCTCCCAGGACACACAATTCAATTTTCCAACGTTCGCTTCACTCTATAGCGAGAGAGTCGGCATACATTTATGAAACACACGTATATAAACTAACCTCAAGTGGAAATCGACATTTTAATTGGTCTCGGGAATAAATGCAATTATTGCACATACCTTCCATTTATTGGTATATAAAGGAAACTTATGATTTAATCTCAATTTGATAGAAATTATCACGATTCTCATTAAAAACAATTCTCAAGACTTTGCGTTTACTTTGAAACTCATTTGGAAATGGGAGATTATCTTATATTGAGAGGAAAATTTTTAGTCTGATAGCATAGCGATTGACAGCGGTTTCGATGTTTGTTAAAAATATTTGTACAAGTAGTACAAGTCTTGTTTAGTCAGACTTTTCAAAGTGTTAGTATGATAATACTGAAGATAATTTACAATCGAAAACATAAATTCTCGTGATATTTGTATCAGTAGTAACATCCATTATTAGTCAGACAAGTCTGACGATTCCACAATTAGTAGTAAAGCTTCGTTTTAATCAGACAAAGCAGTTTTGGTGTTTAAAATTTTTTTCCCAAGTAGTACAAGTCTTTTTAGTCAGGCAGTTTAACACCCCATTGCAGTGTCAGTAGTAAAATACAATATTAGTCAGACAAAAATTCTTACGGTTCCACAATTAGTAGTAAAGCTCCGGTTAAGTCAGACAAAGCAGTTTTTGTGTTTAAAATTTTTCTTCAAGTAGTACAAGTCTTTTTAGTCAGACATTTTAACACCTCATTGCAGTGTCAGTAGTAAAATCCAATATTAGTCAGACAAAAAGGCCTACAATTCCACAATTAGTATTAAAGCTCCGTTTTAGTGAAAAAAAGCAGTTTTGGTGATTAAAATTTTTTTCAAGTAGTACAAGTCTTTTTAGTCAGACATTTTAATACCTCATTCCAGTGTCAGTAGTAAAATCCAATATTAGTCAGACAAAAAGTCTTATGATTCCACAATTAGTAGTAAAGTTCTATTTAAATCAGACAAATTGGTTTTGATTTCTTTTAAATAATCATTCAAGTAGGTAGTACAAGTCAACCTAACTGCCGACAATACGACTTCTTACCAAAAAGAATATAATTTAAAATATTCTCCTTCGCAAATGGAACGAATGCTTGCGAAGAATAAAAATTCATTCTAAATCGAAAACAGAATAAAATTTCCAATAATTGTTTTCTTGACGAAAATTCATAATATTTCAAGTGATAAATGAATATTACTGACATGAAGAAAATATATCATTTCACACTTGAAGCAAGAATGTAATGCATAAAGGGAAAATGAATTAAAATGAACGGAAGGGAAGAGAAGCGATAAATAATAGCTTGATAGTAATTAATTCATGTGTTTGTCGTGCATGAAGATTAGACATTAAAAAAAGACAATTGCAACTGATTTATGGCAAATACGTTCGTATTCAAAGTGAAAATGTATAGATTAGTGCGAAAATTTTCCAAATTCAAATACCAATTATCAGCCATTTAGAAAAAAACAGTTATTAATTAAAAAGAAGAGTAAAATAAAAATAGTGCAAAGAGATTCATTTGCGAAAGACAAGTAATTAAATAATATACGAAAAAAAAATTTTTTCTGCATTTCATATTAATAGGGTATGGGAATTCTCTATTTCCCTTGAAGAGAGGATAAAAGGATGGGAAATCTCTTTAAGATCGAACCTTTTGTTTCGATAGAGTGCACTTTTCTCTTGGCTTCCATTAAATATTTAATTCGCCTTTGCCTGTTTGAAAAACTTTAACGAAGCGAGGAAGTAGCACTTAATGAGACGTAACCCCAATCGTAAATTCCATCACTCCTTTGGGTCGGCAGGGGGTAAGGGGTAAAGGGCAGCATATCGATGCCATTCATCTCAAATTGAATTTAAGATTCTCAAACTTTTTTTCTCCAAAAAAAAAGGATTTATAGCAAATTGAAGAATGCTTCCTTTCTGCCGTTTCATTAAACGAATTAATTTCACGATACTATTTTTTATTTACTGAATATCCAATCCTTTTTGAAATTCATTTTTCATTCAATCATCTCCAGATGCAATTTACACGATAAGAAACTTTTAATTACATCGACAATTTCTTTCAATGCGAAACGAATTACTTGAAGTGATTCTAATTTTTCAATAAAAAAAAATCAATTTGTTTATTTAAAAAAAAAAGTAAAAATTAAAGATAAATGTTAAAGATATTTTTGTTTTGTATTATTTATTCATTTTTTTCTGAAAAAATTTCGTTTTGGTAGAATAAAAAATAGGAATTGGAAATACATGATATAAAAATGGAAAACAAATTCAATATTTAATCAATTGGATATATACTTGAGATTGAAATCATATATTGCGCACTTGGTAAAGATGTTTGCGCTTCAAGAAAAAGATAAGCGTTTCAGCATCGGCGACGGAGATTTTTTTTTTCCTCCCCACAACTCATAAATATTTAAGCATTTAGATTCTAGATATCTAAAATTTACCTTCCTGACATTCTAAATGTATAAAATCGCATTTCGTTGGTTTTGAAAAACTTTTCAAATTTCCCTGACGATGTCATTGGTTTTTATAACATAAGAAAACCAAAAAAAAAAAAAAAAACACTTTTTAACGAAAATACCGACACATTCTTTCGAGAACAACGCTTTATATCTCCAAGCAAGTAAAAAAGCCACACAAGAGGAAACTTAATTTTCCTTTGGTCAAGTTTCCACCTTGTTTTTATTCCACTCTGGTTCGTGGCAAAAGTTGCGACTTTACTTTTCAGAAAAGAAAAAAATTCTGCAATTGAAAAAAGAAGAATTCTCCAAAAGAGAATTAAAGTTAAGAAAAAAAAATACTGCCGTAAAGTTATTTTTAGTTCTTTGAAAAAAGGAACAAAAATTGAAATTTGTAAACAAACATTTTTCTTTCTATTAACAATTTATTCCTCCGAAAGATAAAAATTCAAGGAATTTGGAAAATGGAAATTTTCATTGATGTAGAAATTATTACCTAATTGTCTGAATGTAATTGCAGAAAAATGATATGTATTGTGTGAAAATTCGATTCAGGAAATTTTTTGATAATAAAAAGAAAAGGATGAATAAGTAGAAACAAGTAAAGCGTGTATTGCACAACGTGACTAGGTTTATCGTCGCGGATAATGCGGTGGTCGTATTTTCTCAGCAATTGCATCCTCGAATTGGCCACATCGGCGCAATGGTACGTACGATTTACCTGATTGTTCGATATCCTTGCGCAGGATGAGATAAAGGCTTTTCGGAAGGGTGGGCGGAATAATACTGGGTAACTTCGTCCTGGCTTCATCCTGGCTCCAGGTATTGATCGACCAGGTGTTTCCTACACCACCGAATGCACTCAGCTCGAAGCATTTCTATACATATATATACCTTTGCACATCTAAATTCCATTTTTGTGCCGAAAAAACTATACGCGCCAGGGTCAAGGTCTTTTCAAGCATGAAAACACTCGCCAAGAAAGATTTTTATTTTTCAATTGCAAATTTGAATAATATTCAAAAAGTTAATGAACAAAAATTACCTTATTAATAATTTCTCAAGTAATAATTCTTTCATTGTTGATATTAATTTTGAATGATTGGTTTATTGTTCACTATTTAATGTTTCATTGACTAATTTATTGATTCATTGACTAACTTATTGATGAATAAATCAATAAGTTAATTTTTTAATCCATTGACTGATTTATTAATTTATTGACTCATTTATTGATTTATCAGTTAATTCTTTACTTAATTGATTAACTTATTAATTATTAACTGATTTATTGTTTGAATGACTAATTTATTGACTCATGGACAAATTTATTGATTTGTCAACTTTTTTGATTTATTAATTTATTTACCGATTTAATGTTTCATTGACTAATTTATTAATTTATTGACTGTTTTATTGATTTATTGACAAATTATTGATTCATTGACTGATTTATTGTTTCATTGACTAATTTATTGATTCAACTTATTGATTAATTTTTCGATTTATTAACCGCTTTATTAATTAATTGACTAATGTATTGATTTATTAGTTAATTTTTTGATTTATTGATTAATTTATTAACTAATTGATTGATATATTAATTCATTGACAGATTTATTGTATAATTGACTAATTTATTGATTTATTGGTCAATTTTTTGTTTTTTTTATTAATTTATGAATTCATTGACTGATTTATTAATTTATTGACTCATTTATTGATTTATAAGTTAATTCTTTATTCAATTGATTACCTCATTAATTATTAACTGATTTATTGTTTGAATGACTCATTTATTGATTCATGGACAAATTTATTGATTTGTCAACTTTTTTGATTTATTAATTTATTTACTGATTTAATATTTTATTGACTAATTTATTAATTTATTGACTGTTTTATTGATTTATTGACTAATTTATTGATTCATTGACTGATTTATTGTTTCATTGACTAATTTATTGATTCATGGACTAACTTATTGATTAATTCTTCGATTCATTGCACGCTTTATTAATTAATTGACTAAATTATTGATTTATTAGTTAATTTTTCGATTTATTGATTAATTAATTAATTCATTGATTGATATAATTATTAATTGACTGATTTATTGTATAATTGACTAATTTATTGATTTATTGGTCAATTTTTTGTTTTTTTTTATTAATTTATTAATTCATTGGCAAATTAATTGATTTACTAGTTGATTTATTGATTAGCTACTATTAATAAATGATTACTATTAGTTATTGAATAAATACTGTAAGAATTTAATGAATTACTTTTAGCAATAATTTTTGTATCCTAGCTAAAATTTGCAACATGTTTAAGATTCGTAATTGAATCAGAATATTGCTTTGAGCAGTTAAGAAAAGTAACATTGACTCTCTCGCATTCGAGGGGAGCGTTAACTAACTTAGAAACAGAATCTGGATGGAAGTAAACAAAACCAGGATCAATGAAGTTTTGCCACTTCCGCTTCTAGCACCACTGTGTTTACTTTACTTATTTAAACTGATTTTTGCCAATTGATTTCCATTAAAATAATCATATTCTTCTTCCCTCATAATCTAGAATACTTTCCAGAAATCTAGAATTAGAATCCCAATTGAAAACGATTAATAGACATGTATAAATTAATCTTATTTCCAAATTTAATAATCCTTATTCTGTAATTAAAACAGAAAGAATCAGTTTGTCACGTAGAAAGCAGTTTTTTATCTTCTCTATTTCGCTTGGAAAAAGTTTTCCCTCTTCCTTTTCATATTCAGAAGAATTCTTCTGGTTAATTTTTCTTGTAAGACAATTTTTTTTTCTTTTTTTTAATTCAACAAAAACTTTTAACACAAATATTAATATAAGTATAAAAATTTTTTTTCTGCTGCTTGTCTTCATTCGGTTCGTTTTTCTTCTCGTCGTGAAGAAGAAGAGCGGTTTACACAAAAGGCAAAAAGCATTCGCCCATTTTTCTCTCTCAGTGTCAACCGCTAATTTTGTTTGTACTTTGTTCGCTTTCGAGGTTGATTGCAACCTGCCTCGGGAGACAGCACTCTATTCAAGGCACGCGTTGCTCCAATCAAATTAACTCGTAATTAGTTTTACATAAAATTGGCAAACGTAACCCTACTGTATATACTATATATATATATATGTTTCAAATATATACATTGAGGAGAAGGGTTTTGATGGGTAGTGTATGGCGAAAATTATGCGCATAGGAACGTTGAAAGCGGCTCATCTCTCACTCGCAATCTCGTTATCGATGATTTACTATCTCTCTCTCTCTCTCTCTCTCTCTCTCTCTCTCTCTCTCTCTCTCTCTCGTACTTTCTCTCCGAAAAACGCAAATTTAATTCACTAAACTGCTCGCAATCATGACGTTGCGCAATTTAGTCCATTCTCTCGACGGTATTACACGACGCGACGCGCTCACACCATTTCAACTCGTCCTCGTCCTACAATTGAATCGTCTCTATCTTCCGGGAAATTTCACGAAATTTCAATTACGAGAAAATTCTTTTTTCATTACCTTTTTTTTTTTGCAAAAGCTAAAATGTGACACAAAATCCAGCAATTAAAAGTTTTTTTTCGAGACTAGAAAACAACAATTAGTTATTTTTAAATAATTCAAATTTAGAGAGTATGGATTTTTTTGCCGAAGAAGAATAGAAGAATAGAATCAAACGAATTCGCAAAAATAGGGGAAATTTTTTAAAGGCAGGAGAAGAAAGGAAAAAGATATCTTCTTCTCTTTCTTTTCTTTTCATCTCCTGAAATGTTCGATGAACCCTTTTTCGCATTTCTGAAAAGGAGAATAAATTAATTCACGCCTGTCTGAGTATGTTGATTATTTCATCATCAGATATTGGATTTCGTAGCTGAGTCGAAATCAAAGTTTCTCCACGACTTGAAATGTGCTTTTGATTTACATGTCAGACTTGTCTGAATCGTGGCGGCAGTCAAGCGTGTCACAGACACACAAATATGATGAAACTTGTGAATACCTTTCCCCCCTTCTCCAACCTATTGCCCGAGAATATGAAGAGAGATTACAAGTGATGGTGCAAAGGACCACGATCTTCTGCATTCGACGCTTTCGACAATGATCTTTTGTGTCGCATTATCTATACACACGCACATAATATACAAACTCTCATGGCATCTCATGCAAAAAAAAAATGAAAAAGAAAAATGTCTCTTATAAATAAATCGGATAAAAAAATCCCCCCATTCAAATGTATTGTGTCATCACTCGAAACATACTTTACTCTCAATTTTGAGATATAATATGCAGAAAAAAAATCCCATCTATTCAAACGACAGTAGAAATAAAACCAATGGAATTAAAATTTATCATTTTCAATTTTTATTTTTTATTTACTCTCTAAATTTGAATTAGTAAAAATTTTAACTAATTTGAATTAGTGACTCACTTTTTGCTTTCGAATTAGTTAAATTTTACTAATAAATAGTAAAAAAAAATTTTTCTACTAATTTATTAGTAAATTTTAACTAATTCAAAATCAAAAAGTGAGTCACTAATTCAAATTAGTTAAAAACTTAAAATTCTTACTAATTCACATTTAGAAAGTAAAAAGGTAAAATATTTATTGTAATTTTTTATTATAATATGGAAAAAATGAATAAAGTAAATATTCCTATATTTTCGCAAAGTAAAATCTAAACTGTCTGGAATTTCTGCCCATTACTGTCAATTTTCACTATTTCGGAAGTAAATTTTAGTAAAATTAGTAAAAATTTACTCCGGAAATAGTAAAAATCGATAGGATTGAGCAGAAATTCGAGAAAGTTAGGGATATTTTACTTTGTAAGTAGTAAAATATTACTGTATATTTTTTTCTGCACATTTCTGACAATTTTCATTATTTCCGGAATAAATTTTAGTACGATTAGTCAAATTTACTCCGGAAATTGTAAAAAATTGACAGAAATGAGTCTATTTTTTTTTGCTTTTGTATATAAAAGTAAAATAAGCAAAAAATAATTTTAAAAAATATTTGCCTAAATTGAAACTATTTAAAAAAGAAAAATTGGAATAAAGAAATAAAAAAAAGTGAGATGTATATCAAATGCGGCAATTTTTTTTTCTTTGGCAGAATGATCAAAAAAGGTTTCTAATAACAAGTCATAAGGGATCATTATAAAGTTGGATGGAAACTAACGAATACACCTGACACAGGTGAAAATTTATCTCTGCGCTTAAATTATATTGTCCTAGTGCGATAATTTTTTTTTTTTTTCATTTTTTTTTCATTTTTTTTTTTTCATTTTTTTTTCGAATGAGGGGTGATAAAGACAGTCGCGTGGTGATTTTGAGTACACTAACTCCTTGTAAAATATGTATATAACGAAGATCGCAGACTTCGGCAAAGGGGCGTGACTCGAAGGGAGATCCGGTTTGTAATTAATAGGCCAGCCAAAGTCGAAACCACCTTCTAACCACGAATGAAGGGCCAGGTGTTGGGATAATTATGCAGAAACTGTCGGGACAATGCCTCAACTATTATATTGACCAAAAACTTTTAAACTGTAAGCTCAATGTGAACAAAGTGTGTTAAAAGTCCTTTTTTAATGTTGCAAAGACATTTTTTCCCCCTATAAAAACAGTCGAGTAGAAAAAATATATTCGTCCTTGAAGGAGATTTTTATATTTTTAGTATTTTTACGCGCACAAAGTAGAATACATTTTTTTCCAACTGATCATTTTGTTTGAAATAATACATAAAAAAAGAAATAGAAAATAACTAATTTTTGACAAATTTTCTTACCATTTAGATTTAAAAATGAAAATCGTATTAAAAAGAAAAAAAATGTTTTCCTTTAGAAAATTTCTAGAGAAAGCAATATCACGATGAATGTTTTAAGTAGTATGAGAAATTTTAGTCAGACACAAGAAAGAAGAGATGACATCTTGCGTTACATATCTGATATAAGAAAAAAAAATCCATCTTTTCTCTCCTGCTAAAAATTCAAAATACCCTTTTTTAATTTTTTTCCAAAAAACTAATTTTTTTTTCTTCTCTTATCTTGAGAATCTAAATAATTTTTTCATGCAGTTACCGAGTACTTAAATAATTAAAAAAAACTACATGCAATTAATTGATAAAATATTTATATTATCACACGTTTAGTTTTTTTTTTTTCATTATTCTTGATGATGGAAATTTTTTGTGGTCGGTGGTAACCAGTTTTTGATTTAATACACAGCTGCGAGGCAAGTGAAGTAGCGCAAGGTGTAATTTGCCTCAAAGCTGGGATTTTTTTTTCTACACATTTTCAGTGTGTTTCTTTTTCCATGTGACCTTAAGGGTTTTAAAAGTACAGAGAACTGGTGATTACAAACTGAACTAAACGCTGCTATATAATTATATACACACTCTTTATCGTTGCTCTCTGTGACAGAACATTTTTTTTTTTTTAAGAAACGAAAAGAAGTGAAAAAGGAAGAAAATAATTCGACCCATTTTTGTGTGCAGAAAAAAATTTGAAACCCTTTTTTTTACTTTTATTTGTCACTTTTATATAAAAATTAAGTAAAAACATTCAAAATTGTTCTAATTGTTTTTTGTATTTTAAAATTATGTTTTTTTAATAACAAAATTATTTTTGTTTGATTATTAATTGCTTCAGTTTTATTAGTAATGATTTCAGTTTGATTGTTAATATTTACTTTCGATTGATTGTTAGTATTTACTTTCGATTGATTATTAATTGTTTCAGTTTAATTGTTAGTATTTATTTTCGATTCATTAATTAATTATTTCAGTTCCATTATTAATTATTTTACTTTGATTATTAGTATTTATCTTAATTTGATTATTTTTTATTTCAGTATTTACAAAATTCAATATTAGCAAATTATTCAATGAAGAAAAAATTCCAAAAATACAAAATATATTTGAAAAATTATGAATTTCGTTTTTAGAATTTATTATTCGCTCTAAAAAAACTTAACAGCTAACGAGGACAATGATGAGCCTTCTTAACATATTTTTTTCTCCATACGCTTTATGCCCTTTTCGCGGGTAAATTTCTTTTCTTCATGAAAAAGACATTTCTTTTAGTCTTACAGAAAAGAAACGAAAGTAGCAGAATCTCTTTGACGTTTATACATTTCATGATCTGTACGAGGATTCTTAAGTCTCAAAGAAAATACGCGCAAATCTTCTTATGTATTTGATATTTTTGTTATAATATAAAATAGTTAAATGTGAAAGGAGAACCAAAAATTTAAGCAAGAGAAAACAATAAATAAAAAAGTTTACAATGAAACAGTTTTTACATTTGATTTTTTAAAAAGATTTTATTAAATTTTACTTGCTTTTAAAAGAATAAATTTTAGATTACAGTTTTTTTTTTAATGTTTACGTGAGTGATGGTTAAATAACACAGGAGATTAAATAGAATCTCGTTTTAACTATTATAATAGGCGCTGTGGATATAAACATTATGGCACACAATGGATTTTGGAGAGTAAATAAATTCTGTTTTAGAGGGAAAATATTCATACATATAACGAACCTGTTATAATCTTTATGACTCCAGTATTGAAATATATGTTATATTCTCTACGCAATGTACATAAAATCAGGACTTACTTTAATAGCAACATTAAATCAAATCCAAATAACGATTTTCCTTGCCATTTGCTTATTTCATCGATTCCATAGACCATTCAATTTCAATATTAATATTTTATTCCCATTTTATTTCAAAAAATCAAAAAATTATTTATTTAGAATAATAGAAGTTTATATTTTATTCAAACTGATTTTGTTATCATTAAAATTCACTTAAAACGGTGATAATTAAATTGAACGTGATTTGCTCACTATGAGAGTGTTAAAAGAGAGATGGGACGAAAATTTAATGAAAAAATGTTGAGCAAGTAAAATGAGGAGAGAGAGAGAGAGAGAGAGAGAGATAAAGTGAATCAGAATTTCTGATCGTGGTGACTTTCTTCGCTCGCTTTCATCCGCACATCCCAGGGGTATTTCAAGTGGACGAAGCTTCCTTTCCAAAGGATCTATTCGAAAGGGAACCGACAAGTAAACATTTAATGAAACCGGTCCGTTGGAGAGAAAATACATTACACCGGGTCTTGTTTCACCTTTACTACTTGTAAAAGCAGATCCTTCTTTTCTTCTCTTTCTTTCTCTCTCTTACACAATTTATCCCCAATTTACTCCAGTTGATACAAAATTATACAATTTAAATAAGGAAATAAACAATTTTTATTGTTACAAACCTTCTTTTCAATCGATAGCAAAAAACTCGAATCTTTTAACGAAAGGAGCGAAGGAAAATATGAAAAATAAGAAAAATTACTTTATACTGAAAGAATAATAATTAAAAATCACTTTTTAATAATAATAATAATAATAATAATAATAATTTTAAATCGTGTTTAACAATATTCCGTTTACGTTTTTCAGAGGCGATTTGGAGAACGGACCTCGACTGGGTGATGATTCATCACGATCGTTTGGTGTTACTTGGTTTTATGAATCCACCGAATAATATGAGTCAGATAACACCTCAGCCTTACGTGACATCGACACCTTTTCGAAATTCCAATGACGATCTTGAAAATAGTTCCTCGACATTTCTCGACAGTACGTGGGATTCGACAAACGATGAAATTGACGACGACAGTACAAGTACAAAGCAAACGACAACATTTTCACTACCGCATTGGACGTCGACATCGATTGGGGACAAAATTATTAATTTGACGACCGATCGAAGCAGTACGACGTCAGTGAATGTTGACGAAACAATATCGAGAAAAAATGATGAAACTAATATTGAGACGACAAATATTGGCATGAAATTATCACCGAAATTTATGACAAGCACAACGAGGAAACCAACACAGAGAATTAGTGCGAGAAGTAGTTCGATGAAAAATCGAGCGAAGAAACAGGGGATGAAGACGGTGGGGAGACATTTACAGGGGGGGAATATGACGGGACAGAGTCTTCCACTAACGTTTAATAGTTTGGCTGATTTGGATCATCCGGAGCATTTGAATCTGGAATTTAATCCCAGTGAGTGTTTTTTTTCCAGTTTCTGGAGAATCTATTTTTGTATTCTAATTTTAGTGATTAAGTTCATTAATTTATTGATTAATTTTACTGTTTTATTGACTTATCTTCTTAAGTTATTAATTTATTTTATTAATTTATTTTATTATTTTTTTGATTATTTTTTTGATTACTTTATTATATTTTATTTACTCTACTTTTAATTTTACGATTCGAGTAAGATTGGATTTGTCTTGTTAATGGTGCTACCAAGATCGAGCCAATATTGCCCCAAGTTTGCGAATGTAGCCAATTAGGAATCTAGTTTTATTATTGAAACAATAGGAATTTCATTCAATTCGAATTTCGCGCCAATCGAACAGTTCAACAAATGGCAAAAGGTAATAAGACTGAGCCAATCTTGAGCCAATATTCGACCAAGGCTGTGAATGCAGAAACCAATCTCGAATTTGAATATTAGACCAAAGAGTTGTTTGTATTATTTTTTTTTCATTCGCTAGTTAGCAAAAGATAGTAAAATTCGAACAAACATTGAGCCAATATTGACCCTAGTTTGCGAATATAGCCAATTACAAATTTCGAATTTGAATATTGAATCAATATTGTATATTGATTCAATTATTCTTACTCTTTCAATTATTTGAATCTTGAGTCAATACTGGTCAAACCTTGGCAAGGATTTATACTTTCTATCCTTTCCAGTCTTGGGCTAATTTTGCCCATTGATCCAATATTCAGCCAATTAAAAAAATCCATAGCCTTCGAATCCTGGCTCAATATTGGTTGAGACCTGGCACTGCTTTCTTAGACCAATAATATCGATAAGAAATGGTTCAACATTGGCAAAGAATAGTTTAATTCATTATTTAGCCAATTGAAAACAATTTTTTTATTTTCCTGCAATCCTGGGTGAATGTTGGCCATAATAAAATTGCTGCAATATTTATCCAATCATCAATCCTGGCAATTTTGCTACAGTTTTCATGTTTGTATTATAAAATAATAATCAGCAGTCTGTGAGACAAGACAAGATTAGAAGAAAGGATTTTCGTTTTGTGAAGGAGAAATTTAAATTGTGAAATCTTGTTCTCCTAGGCGAGGGTTATGGAAATATAACAATTACCCTGGAATATTTGAATTACGCGATGGCTCTTGGCGTTTACTCAGTGAGATATCCAGCCGTCTTCTGGTCCTGCAACAAAGCGCTTGGCACCATTTTCAGTCTACAGCTAGTTGTGAACTCCGCCCAGAGCTTATTGGCTTTTACAGGAATGTCCGTCCTTTACAAGGTAAGTTCACCTCTATTATTCTTTCCAACTTATCTTCCAGCATTATCTCAAAATTCTCCCAAATTATTCACCCTTTCTTCCTTCGTTTCCTTCTCTCTTCTTTATTCATCTTTCCTTTACAATTGCTCCCATAGTTTTTATCGACCACAATTTTTTTTTCTGTCTATTTTTGACCGGGCCTTGGCAGGGGCCTGACCTGGTCCCAAATTGTCCAAGCCCCTACCAGGGCCCGGTTTTGTCGTTTTTTTGTTTATTACGAAAATTTTGTGAAATAAATAATTAAATAATAAATAAATATTACGTTTTTTTATTATTTTGGGACAAAGAATCGATTATTTTTCCATCGATCTGTAATTTATATTTAAATAAAAAAATGACCTCTTAATTGTTCTCGGATAAATTAAAAGTAAAAAAGGACTTTTGTTTTTATATTGAAAGACATAAAATGTGAACTACCAAAGGAACAATTTCTCTGGGACCTCATTGACGTAAATTTGAAATGGCAGGAGAATGGCCATAGCACTGAAGCTTGTAACTTTCCGTAATTGGTCGTAAATTTCACTTGAACTTTAATTACACATATATATAGAGAGAGGCACGAAGAGGCTCACATCAGGAGCAATGACGATTTTACGCCAGTGTTTCTCTCTCAAAAGTAAACTACCCTGTTTATTCGATTAAAGTTAAATCCCTTTTCAGAAAATATATAACGATCGATTGTTTTTTTTTTGTCTTTTTTCCAGGTGCAGGTGGTCGGACCACTGAAGGTATTACCTTACCTTCGACATCGAGCCATTTCAACTGCCACAACAACAATTTCCAAACTTTTCGGTCACTCGTTCTTTCTTCTAAATCCTCACGCGACCCTAGGACTTTTTGCATTATCTTCTCTTTTGGTCCTTTGCTCCAGTATGGTGATGTATCTCTACGCTCACGGAAGGTAAGGAAAAAAAATTACATATAAATTTTTATTTCTCCAAATGAGAGAAATAATTAAAAAAAAAAAAATATTTAAGTGGCAGATAAAATTTTTAATGCAATTAAAATGACTATTTTATCATTAAAAGTAGAATTCGGACTCAAGTTTTAATTTCCCGCACGGTCTGCGAAGCGGAAAGATTAAAATGAATTTGCTGAAAGTTGAAAGTTGAAACTTAATTAATAACTTGAGAATCTGATTTTAATTTATAATTTTAATATTTAATGAAAACTTGGGGAATAATTTGCAAAAACTGACCTCTGATCAAAAATGTTTTCCTTTTTTCTTTCTATTTCTCTATTTTATATAGAAAGGAAGAAAGAAACTATATAAACGGTTGAAAGGTCGTCAAAGGCGATGAATACCGCAGACTAGAAAACGTTTTCGTTTTAACTTGCTAATTTCAGATCTTACCCAAGTCTCGTAAGATCTTGGAGAATTCAATTTCTCGGTGGCTGTCCTCGTTCGTTACGATCCCCCATTGCAATTTTCTTGATATAACAGCTCATAAACCGCTTTCTTCACAAAAGCCGCTTATGTGTAAGTTGCACTCCTGAGAGACTTTATATAGAAAATATCCAAACAGAAAGAAAAAATAAGCAGGCACTTTCTCCAGAAACATGAATTGTCCCCACAATGTAGAATTTTTCATATTACAAGCCAGTGAAATTTAATCAACGAAAAAAATTTCTTATTTGAGAAATCTAGATAATAAAAAGAAAACTGAAAGAAAATGTTGTTTTGTTTTCTTCACAGATTTATGGCGTTTTTGAATCAGGAACGAGAGCGACGAGTGATTCTATTAAAGGAGGGACGTTATGGAAATGGCTGGGGATATATAACACATTGTGCAGCGCTTTGCGTCTTTCTTGCTATTGCATTTTGCAGCGCTCCACTGCTCTCGGACTTTGTTGTGGTGTATCGTGGCAGTTTAGATGGTGCCGTGTTGGTTTGCATTATAAGTACTGTTCTTCATCTCTTCCTCTGGTTGGTGCTTTGGATTTTTTTGACAATTAAGCAAAAGTGGATTTTCAAATTGCGCGTCACTGTTGGACGTGCCACTGTAAGATCGGCGCGATCCGTTAAATTGGTAACGGATGTGGATCTACTTTCATCGAGAGATGAAGAAGATGGTACAACTGCGCCATTATTGGTGGTTGGTAATGGTCGAACTTATACCATTGCCGACACTTCGCCAAAAAAGGCCATTATGAGTGTTATACAAAAAGCAGCAATGGAACGTAAAGCTCGAGTTCAAGGTAATTTTCTTCATTTTATCACTTCTTTCCTCGTAAAATCACTGTTTTTTTTTTT
>JUFY01027161.1:0-45014 GCA_001855655.1 Leptopilina clavipes | reverse complement strand
CTGTTTTTTTTTTTTTTTTTGGGTTAATTACTTAATTTCCTTTCTGAGATTTTTCCTACAGAAGACTATTTATAAATTAAATATTTATTGATTAAATATTTATTAAATAAATATTCATTACATATAATATATAATTTATTAATAATTAATAATTAATATTTAATTCACTGCTTAATTATCACTATTTAATTTGTCTATATTTGAGATTTTTTCGTTTCATTTATCATTAAGTAGTGAAAGACAATTTTAGTCGGACTAACTTTTTTAAACACTTAAAAATAAAAGAAAATAGTAGTACGAGTAGATTTTAGTGAAGACAAAATGAAAGTTTATTTAATAACTCAGATCCAGTAGTAGAAGACATTTTTGGTGAGACAAAAAATTTAAAAAATAGTAGTATAAGCGGATATTAGTCAGACAGGATGATCTTTATTCTTCTGAGTATACTTTCAGTGGTAAAAATCAATTCTAGTCAGACAAAATATTTCTGAAACACTTAAGAACTCGAAAAACAGTAGTACAAGTCGATATTAGTCAGCCTGGATATTTTTTATTCGTGTAATTATAGTTTCAGTAGTACAAATAAATTTTAGTCGGCAAAAATTTTTGTGAAACTCTTAAAGACTCGAAAAACAGTAGTACAAGTCGATACTAGTCAGCCTAGATCTTTTTTATTCGTGTAATTATAGTTCCAGTAGTAAAAATCATTTTTAGTCAGACAAATTATTTCTAAAACTTTAAAAAGCTGGGAGAACAGTAGTACAAGTTGATTTTCGTCAGACAGAATGTTGGAATTTCTGTTAAGCATAGTTTCAGTAGTAAGGGTCAATTTTAGTCAGACAAAATATTTCTGAAACACTTAAAAACTCGAAAAACAGTAGTACAAGTCGATATTAGTCAGCCTGAATCTTTTTTATTCATCTACGCATAGTTTCAGTAGTAAAAATCAATTTTAGTCGGACAAAATATTTTTGAAACTTTTAAAAACTCGAAAAACAGTAGTACAAGTCGATACTAGTCAGCCTGGATCTTTTTTATTCGTGTAATTATAGTTCCAGTAGTACAAATCAATTTTAATCGGACAACATTTTTGGGAAACTCTTAAAAACTCGAAAAACAGTAGTACAAGTCGATACTAGTCAGCCTGGATCTTTTTTATTCCTCTAAGCATAGTTTTAGTAGTACAAACATTTTTAGTAGGAAAAATTATTTCTGAAACATTAAAAAACTCGGAGAACAGTAGTATAAGTCGATATTAGTCAGCCTGGATTTTTTTATTCGTGTAATTCTAGTTTCAGTAGTACAAATCAATTTTAGTCAGACAAAATGCTTACAAACTCTCGAAAATTTGAGGAAAACAGTAGTAAAAGTAGATTTTAGTCAGGCAGAAAGTTGTCCAATTTGCTAAACTGTCTTTCAGTAGTAAAGTCAAGCTTAAGTCAGACACTTTAGTTCCTAGCAGTAAACTTCATCTTGGGTGAGAAACATACAGTAGTATAAGTCAATTTTAGTCAGACAGGATATTGTAAATTCTGTTAAGGACAGTTCAAGTAGTAAAGTTTAATTTTAGTCAGACAATACTGAACAATTTTTTGAAAATTTTTTTAATTCTTTATATTTTTAAATATTAATTTAAATTTTTCAGCAAATATTTTTGATTTTTGAAAAAATAATTTTCCATGAGGGAAAAAAGGAATTGTTCCATGTTTGTGTTTGATTTTTCAGGATTAAATGGCGATTCAGTGGACGGTGAATCAGCGGCAGACGGCGATGAGCAAATCTATTGGCTGAGACCGAAATTGAGGCCCTCGCCAGCTCAATCGCCCAATGATGGAGTGACGGGAACGACTGGAGACAAGGGTTGGCTGAACAAGAAACTCAAGCCGAAAGTCACCTTTAACGACCTGCCTAGTACGTCAGGCTCGCGGTAACTACCCTTCCTCCCTCCTCTTGGTGTCTTTTGTGTCTGACCATTAGTTTGCTGGGTGTTCTTCCTTTTCATTTCGTTGCACCTAATCACCACTCTCATCAACATTGACAGACAATTTTACCCAAAGGCGAAACACATTCTCTTCATGCTTGTTGTTTCCTCCTTGAGAAAAAAAATCTCTCTCTCTCTCTCTTCTCCTTTTACTAAGACATATATAAAGAAAAACACTCACAAAGACACAGACGAAACAATATCATTGTTCGATCTCATCAATGACCATCGGGGCGAGAGCTACAATATCAAATAACTCTCGAAAGTTTGAGAACGTGAACATTTTTCGTTTCTTTAATTATTTTCTTCCTCGGGGACAAAATTTTATTTAGAGAATAATTCATTTTCGCAAAATGTAACGACAAAAAGATTATTTAATTTTTTATTTTTCAATTAAAAATGATTCTTTGAATTTTAATTTCAAATTTCAACTGATTTTTCTAGTAGGAAAAAAAAACGATTGGCGTAAAGTTGGACCAATCTCGAGAGTAATGTTGCCAAGATTGGGCCAAGATTGTGCCAAGACTGCGAGTTTAGAAACCAATGTCAAGCCTCGATTTAAATATTACACAAGATTTAATTTTTCTTTGTTCATTTTTTTTTCTATTTAATTTAAATATCATTGGAATCTTGTGCCAAACCTGGGGAAATGTTGGCAATAAGAGTTGGTCCATTATTTAGCCAATCATCAGCCTTAGAAATTTCCCACTGGAATCACTATTGATTTTAATTGCAAAAAATCCAATTCCAACTATTTATTACTTTTTTTTTATTTGATTATTAAATTTAAATTAAATTACAGAAAAAAATGATTTTCTTAACAATGTTGAACATTGTTTGTCTTCAAAAAAGACTTGATTATGTTGATGTGAGTGCTCAAACTTTTTAGAGTCGAAAATACGTCAGAATATATGTTTAGATCATGGTAGATTAGTAGGTATTGTTAGATTGTGTTGTTTAATTAATATTGCATTCTGAAATCCGTTGTTAACGCGATAAACACTGGCGATGCACCTCAGGGATTACTACGTAAGAATTTGTATTACTTAAATTTATTCATTTCTCTCTTAAACCTCGCTTTATCAAAAAATTCATTTTTCATCAAAATTTCTGAAAAATAAACTTCATAAAAAAATATTTAAAAAAAACAGACAAAGGAAGAATCTTTTTTCCAAAAATAATTGAACAAGAGAAATTTTTTAAGAAACCAAAAATTCTTTCACTGGAAAAAAATAGCCAAAATTTACCGTTTCTTTTGAAGGAAGAGAATTTTTCTTGTTTTGTTAAACAAACGATAATGTTTTTACGGGAAAAAAAATTTTTCACACACAGAGAAAATATTCTTTTTTGGAAAGAAAAAATTATGTTTCTCTTGCATGTACTTATTTTAATTATCGAATCAGTTTATGAGTAGTTTAATAATTTTAATTAAATAAATCATAAACTGATTTTAACAATAATATTTGCGTATTAGTTATCTAGTCGTAAATTCGTAGTGTATTTTTTTTAACAACGTGTGTAATTATTCAATTTTTTGTAAAATAGTTTCTTATTTATTATAAAGTGAAAAATATTTTTTTATTTATTATAAAGTGAAAAATATTTTTTAACTTTAACATCGTACATATATTGTATCTAGTTTCACAATTTTTGTATACTTTTTATCTTGAAATACAAACTGCTTTGCATTTTTAATCAACTAACATTCAATTCCTCACATTACCTCTCACTAATTTTATTAATTTCATTTAATTAATTATATTCTACACTGAATCCTCGCATGCTAATTTCTATTCAAATTCATCCAAAATTTAATTTCCCCGTAATTACTAACTAATGTTTATTTAATAAAACTTTTACGTAAAACTTTATATTAACAAAATCTTTTGTTAAATAACAATTATAATTAATATTTTGTTCAGTTTCTTTTTTAATATTATTTCACATCATTTAAAAGAAAGAGCCAAGAGACCTAATTTTTTCAAGTATGGAGTAAAAAAATCCTGATTAGAATCACATTTAATTACTTTTCTCTATGAAAAATGGAGAAGTAGAAAATTACGAAAGATGAAAAAAAAATAAAAAATAATGGAATTAAGTCGAATTCAAGGTGGATGAAAGAAACATACATCGATGAAGTAATTTGAAGATTAAAGGTCACTTTTCTTCATGTATACAATTTTCAATTTGAAAAGTAGTCGAATGAGAATATATTGAGAGGGAAAAACTTGGCTCTTTTTCTATGCAATCACGTCGATAGACTTTTTTGTTTTGTTTTTCTTCTTTTTAAAACCTTTAAGAAATGCTTTCATCTCGCCTGGCCCTTTAATAAGTCGCACAGTGTGTATTTATTGATACACGCAAGGAAAAAAATAAACTAAAACATCTTAACCTCGAGTATCTTTGATGTTTAAGTAATAAGGGAAAAGCCAGACGAGGTGTCGCTGATGGTGGACCCGACGATGATGGAGACTACGCCACGTTACGTGAATTACCATTGATGACATCATTGGACCCCGCTGATGATTCCACTTCCGAAGAAAATAAGGTAACTAAAGAAAAAATTTTTTTATTCTAATTATTTATCATTAAAACAAATAGTTTTTTTCTTCTCGAAAAATTTCATTTTCAAACTGACGATACGATTTCAGAAGCATTATTCCATATCTTATTTTCTCTGGTTTTGTTTTTCTTTATATTTATTAATTTTCAATCTCTCTTTTTATTGCTAAAAGAAAAGGATTTTAGTAGTGGAAATTATTATAATGTTATCATCTACAGTAGTGAAAAACTCACATTCTTTTTGTTTGTACTTTGACAGTGGGGAAGGTGGCTGGTACCTCATAGGAATGGTATTCCTAAATTTACAGATGTAAGAAATACGAAATTTTTTTTTAAGCAAACTAACAAACGACAATTTTACTTTCTTACTAATTGTTGCTTTTTTCACTAAATCTTCATACGCTGAACTATTTAATAGAAATAGATTTTTTAATGTTTTTTTTTTAGAGATTTCCATATCCTATAGAGGGTTTTTGCATTTCTTTGAATGATGTAGATTTTAGTTGTACAAAAATGTTGAAACATTTAACTAACATTTCTCTCAGAACAAAAAAAACATCCAGTAAACACAAAAATTAATGAAATAGAAAACAAATTTACTCGGTAATAATTTTCTAAACAAAATATTTGTTTTTATTTTTTCGCAAATTAATAAATGAAACTTGAAACAATTATTACTTTCACAAAGTACCACAGACAAAACAGACGCAATTTATTTTCATTTTCCATTTTATGAGTTTTTTTTTTTTTTTATTTCGATTCATTATTATCCATAGTATTTTAGTCATAGTTGTTAGTTATTAGTTATTATCCTTTTATTACCATATGGAAAATAATTAAATACTTAATGAACTGTAAATATTTTAGGTGAAAAAATAATTAATCGAATCAATATTGAAATACTAATTAATCATAAAATTCTTGATTAAAGAAAATTTGAAAAAAAGAAAATTAAATGGATAAAAGTAATTAAAATACAAGTGTCATTTGTTAATTATGAAAATTTCTCAATTTATTTTTGAGAGATTAATTTTTTTATTAATTAAAAATACTAACAAGGTGAGAATTTTGTATAAATTAGTTTAAAAAAATTCATTGGATTATTTATTACTAACTACAAATACTAACGCAGCACGTGTCTTGGCAGCTTTTGGAGTGTGTTAATGACGACCAAGTGACATACTACGCAAGCGGTAACCGCGATCTTCAACCTTCGGAGGGTGATCCCTCCCCTCTTCTCACCCCTGACCCTTTGCCTGATCCCGCTTCGGAGCCACTTCCGCTACCGCCGCCAACTCCGACTTCCGAACCATCCACCGAAGTCGCCTCAGCACCCTTAATTACTAACGCCCAGGTACTAACTAACACCTGTTGACATCCCGCATACAATTATTCATAATCACCAGCACGTCCTCGCTTTCATTCTCCCTTCGAATTCCTTTATTATTTCGAATCGCCAAAAATTAAACCTTCTTGTCTGCTGTCCAAAGTAAAAAACTAGTAAGTCATCGCATTTACCATAAGAGCGAAAGTCGAATAACAAAGCTAAGGGACGCTCGCCCTTATAGCAAATGCGACTTACTGGGTTTTTACTTTGGACAGCAGTTGTTTCGATTCAATATTTTTATTGAACCATTATTATCTTTTCTAATCAATTTTTTTTTTAATTCTCACAGGTGGTCGCAAAATATATTTTGTTTGTTTCCTTTTCCCGTTTTTGCGATCCCCTGAAAAAAAGAAATTGCAAGTAGAAAATAGTAACGAAAGTAAATAATCTACAGGTGAATGGAGGTCAAACGCCACGCTGTCTACGTCGTGCCGACTCGGGAATGCCACACGACGAGTTGACGCCACGTTCTGACTCGTCAAATTCGCCGCCACTTGACGTGGGAATAAATTCAACGGGCCACAATAGTAACACGAGCACCAACAGTGAGACATCGAGCGGTGTTCACAGTAACGCGAGTAACGCAAGTAACGCCTCGAGTTCCCAAAGACGAGCAACGAGCGTCGACGATCTCACCGGTGAACCACGCGAGGAACCTCAATGGCGAAGTTGCTCCCTCCAACGTGGCGTTCAACCACCAACGGCCAACAGTGTTTTCCCCCCGCCACCACCGCCCCTAAATCACAATCACAATCATCATCATCATCATTTGAATAATAACAACAACAACAACAATAATCGAACGAATGGACAAAATCAAAATAATTTCTCCCCCCAATACGTGAATCATAACGCCCTCTACAATGGCGAAATGGTTGTCGCCGGTTGTCCGGCCGTCATTCTTGAGAACACGAACGAGGCGACGGTCGTCATTCGACGACGATCATCACGTACAAAGCTCACTGAACCCCTGAATCACAACGAGGAGCCATTTGGTCGCTCGACAAATATGCGAATGACCTCGTTCACTGAGAATACGGATTTGCGGGCAATTCAAGCGTCATCCGCAACATTACCTCATTACCCCACACAGCCAATGGTAACATATCCCCATTGCTCGACAATGCCCCTGCCTCATGCCTCGCACAGTTTGTCAAATGGCACCAGTGGCAATATTAGCGGTGGTTCAGGAAGTTGTGGATCCGTTTCGCGGAATGTCAATAATTTACCATCATCAGTCGTTCACAGTAGCATTCCATCGCACACGACATTGCCCTCACATCACAATGGAGTGAGATTGATTCCAGGTGCGTCGAATCCATTTGTGAAGCGCTTCCCAACTGTTCCCGTTCATACACAGGGCTGGGCCCTACCTGGACATCACACCTTCCCCCAAGTGGCGCTCGGCAACAAATTGCCAACACCGGCGCAAATTAGACAGAGCGATCGCGATTCTGCTAATTTTTCCATGGCGAGCAGTGGCGACTCCGACACTTGTCTGCCGCATTAAAATTGTAATCACAATTCTTTTTTTGAATCTTTAAGGAACACTGATAAAAGGCTCATATCTCGGTGATTGATGATTCTCTGTAAATATTCTCCATGCGCAAATTCAAATGTCTGGAATATTCTTAAAAATTACAATTGTAATTAAGATATCACAGATATGATATCTGGTGGAAATTTTTTTTGACAAATTTTATTAAATGATGCTGAATAATGAAAGAAATTTCAGCGCCAATATTGGCCCAAGATTGCGGATGAAGAAAGCAATCTGGAATTTAAATATTAGCTAAGCCTCGGAACTTTGGCCCAAGAATACAATAATATAAAAATCTACTTCTCAAGGCTAATTGGCTCAATATTGGATCAACTCTTATCGCCAAGATTGACCCAAGGTTCAATACTCAGCGTCGAATTCAAACAGTGATCCCATATTGACCCAAGATTCTAATAAAACAAAACTCTAATTTCCAATATTGACAATTGGCTAAATATGGCACCAATTATTATCGCCAATATTGGCCCAAGTTTCCGAGTAAAGAAATCAATCTCGAATTTAAATATTCTCATAGCCTTGGATTTAAACAGTGGGCCTATTTTGTCCCAAGATTAGAATAATATAAAAATCTACTTCTCAAGGTTAATTGGCTCAATATTGGATCAACTCTTATCGCCAAGATTGGCCCAAGGTTCAATATTCAGCCTCGAATTCAAAAATTGATCCAATATTAACCCAAGATTCCAAAAATACAATTATCTAACTTTCAATATTAAAAATTGGCAAAATATGCCACAAATTCTCATCGCCAAGATTGGCCCTAGACTGCAAATGTAAAAACGAACCTCGAATATAATAACAACAATAATAATAATAATAATTTTTACTAATAATAATTAATAATAATGACTATCATTGATAAAGTAAATTTTATTTTTGATTGAAAGAGTTTTTACATGATTTGAATCTTGGGCGAATATTGGCGACAATATTGTTTCAATCTTGACAACATTGGTTCAATCAGACATCAATATTTTTTCTCTCGAGAATTAGTAAATAACATGCAAAAAGAACAACTGAATTTAGTCGCAAAAGATCAAAATTTTCTATCTATCAATTTTTGTATCTAGAACGATTGTAAAATTTTTTCCAGACATTTTTAAATGTTAAATCGCTTAAAACGAACAGAATAAAAATAGAGAACTTCATGCACCAGGAAAATGTAGTAAAAGGAGCAAAAGTGAAAAATTTCTATAAATAATCCAAACATGGATTGCAAATAAAAAGAATACAAAATTTTAAAAAATGTTCACTTTGATCCTTAAAGTTTTTAGAGAAAAAAAAATCGACAAATCAGGTTTGGTTTCTGTGCAAGACTAGAATCTCGAAATTTTTTTTGAGATAATGATAATAAATAATCATTTTATGTAGCAAGTTACTGTGAAAGAAAAAATTATTGCGAGTCTAGTTCTTCGGCGCAAATACGACTCCAAAATGGTAGTTTTTATATGGAAAACAACAATAACAAAAAATTAAACTTTACACTCGTCGTATTTTTCGATTTTAGAGAGAAGAAGAGCAAACAAGAAAATTACATATCCAAACAGCTTTCTCTCGTATTTTTTGATACAGTCTTTGCGTCTGCAACGTGTGTGTGTGTGTGTGTGTGTATACTCAAACGGCTTTACAACAAATGTAAAGCTAGTGTAGAAGTAGAAGTTGCTTTTTTCCAAAAAAAAAATATATATATGTACCAAAAATCATTGCAAAGAAAAAGAAAACATATCCTTAACTTGTGATTAAAAAATCTTGGCTATTTCTTCTTCAAAATCGTGATAAATTTTTCTCCATTATATAAGAAAATGAAATTCTCAATTGTTACAATCAATTATTAATTGTGAAAATAATTCATTGTTATACAAAAAGAATTTCACTGTTGTGTACAAAACAATTTTCTTTTATAGAAAACAATTCCCACAGAATTTCCTTGTTGGAAAAATAATTTTCCTGGTGAAATAATTTCCCTGTTGAAATAATTTTCCTGTTGAAATAATTTCTCTATTGTAAAAATTATTTCCTGTTATGAAAAGAATTCACTGTTAAATAAGCAATTTTCTAAAACTTCCCTATTTATACAAAATGTTCCATTATATAAACAATTTTCCACTATACAAACAATTTTACATTAATATTTAAAAAAAAAACTATTACTCTATTATACAAACAATTTCCTATCGAAGAAAAACAATTTCTCGTTCTAAAAAAAAATTTCCAATCACATAAAACATTTTCTACATTGTATTTAAACATTTTCTCACTATACCTTACAATTTTTCCATATTAAGACAACTTCCTGCATTTAAATAAATTTCCCAAGGTAAAAATATCTCTTCTAAATGAATAAAGAATAACAATGAAAAACTAGTTTCGCCTAGAAAAATAATAATTGAATCGAAAACCTCAAATTAGCTTTTCCTGAATAAAAAAAAAAATAAATAAATGCAAATAAAATTAAAACTGTACTAGTAAATAATAATTGTGCTTCATAAGAGTTTGAAAATATATTTAAAAAAAGGAAAAATCCGAAATATACGCAGAAACTAAGCCTGATAAATGATTCAAGTAAAGAAAAGTGTTCGGTTAGACGATAAGAATGTACCCAAAGACTTGCTTCCTTATATTTCCCGCAAAGATGGATTTTTTTTTAGATATAGTTAATGAAAAAGTATAAACTAAATAGACGAGTTGCTCGAGATACGTAAAAAATTTCGATAATTATTCCATCGATGTTATGAAGGAATATAACTCGGTATCGCTCTTAATAAGGTTCGTGTATAGGGAAAGTAAGTTCGTTTATGATGGAAGTCTTAATTACGCTTCCTCTCGAATGTTATAAGACTTCAAAAATAAGAATTTAAACACTAGAATGCTTTTTCTAACAATAATATTGTAAATTTCGTTAAAACAACTCCACTGTACATTGCTAAATATCGTTTCTATTTTTTATTTCTTCCCACTTTCTTGGAGAATACAAATCCGAAAAATGTTATAGAAAATTTTTACAAGTGTGAAAAAATTATTTAATTTAATTTTTTTTTTGGTTAAATAATTCTTGAAGAATAATTACTTTTTCTATGATAAAATTTTCGAAAAGAAGGTATTTGTTCGACTCTGGGGAATATTTTCCGTTTTTGCAAAAATTTCAAGTTTAAATTAAAGTTTAAATTAAAAATTAAGAAGAGGAAACATTTCCCAGAGTGTAAGACAGAAATTTGTAAATACATATTAATTATAATTAGCCCTTATTGATAAGCTACGATTAAGTGCCATTGATATTTGATAATTTCCTTTCTGAGAGGTACTTAAATTTTACACACACACAAAATAAAAGGCGAAAATGGCACTCTAAAGGGATTACAAGTACAATGGCACGTGCCATTTATGTGTTCTTGATTGAAAATCGAGATTATAAATGAATTACTGCCATTCATTGAATGAATCTCCCAATTGTGCATTTACTCTTATCGACTGTCCATTATCGCCTTAGTATTTAATTTCTATTGTTTTTTTTTATTGTGAGTTAGAAAAAAGCAAAAAAAAAATTGTTTTACTCTAATCCCTATAATAATGAAATGTTTTTGAAAATGAACTTCGCAAAAATGTTGCCGGTCTCTTTCCTCGAATGATAGATTCAATTTATCCTTGGAAAAAGAAAAGACAAAAATCTTGACACATTTTTTTTTCATAAAAAAAGAAATTTATGTAGATAACGTGATATCTGTGACCTTGAAAATATGAGAGCTTCAGATAATTCCTTCGAAAACAGCCTTTTTCGAAATCACGATCTCTACAGAAAGTAAATGTATTTTTTACGCCGACATCTTTAGCTAGATCGAAAAAGAAATGTATAACGAGACGTGTTTCAAGCAAAATAATTTTTAACCGTAAGTAGCGTTCGTTTAAAAAGAAAACTTCATGGAATAAGATCAAAATTTCAAGGATGTGAAACTAAAAAAACGGGTTTTAATAAATATAGGAAAAGAAAACAAAAAAGAGGAAAATTTTTGTGAAAAATAATTTTTTCAAATTTTGTAACAGTTGGAAAAAAATAAAATTTCCTCCTTGGAATTTTGTCGGAATTATTATACTGATGAAAATGACCAAAAAGAAGAAAAAGTATTTTTGGTAGACGAATTTTCCTCGACTCGAATGGTTTGTGAGACTTTTTAGCACGTATTTAAAATAAATCGACCAATGAAATCGTGATCGGTGAATTTTTAGAATTTTTCTCAAAAGGAAAAATGTAAAATTTTTTCATCACCGATCACACATATCATTTTTAAGGACCAGGTTGAAAATTTGAATTTTCAATCGTAGTCAAAACAATAGACAGAATTTTCAAATCATGTCACAGACTTTCAGTATAATTATAATTACTACTTTAACTTGGATAGTTTCCTCATTTAAAATTTCACGTTTTCAATAAAATAATAATAATAAAGATAATTTACAAGCGAGAAAAGCCCAAAAAAGAACGAAAGAGAAATATTTTCATTTCATTCCAAATTGTATAAAATTCGCGTATTTATTAAAATTTTTTTTTTAATAAAATTAAAAAATGAAAATTTTGCCTAATAGTAATTTTATTGGAAACATGAAATAATTTGAGGAAACGACCAAGTTTTGCATAAGACAATAGAAGTGCTTTCATACATTTTTGACACACGATTTCAAATAAAAAAAAAAAGAAAAAATCGAGAGAATGAGAGCATTTTATTTTAAGGTCTACCTCGAAAAGCAAAAATAAAAAAAAATAGTGTTTGCAACCAGGATTAGCAGTGATTAAAAGTACCTTTATATTCATTCTCACAAAAATTATCACCATCATCGGTAGTTATTGCAGAAAAGTATTGTGTAGTTTACTCGTCGCATTCACAAGAGACTTAAAAAAAAATAGAAAAAGAAAAGAGAGCGCTCGCTATCTTTTTTGAGAATATTTTTTTACCGCTAATGACACATCTCATAATTAAAAACAAACAAAAACAGTCACCTTAGGATCCGGCTAGAGTCTTAAAACATTTTATCTGTAAATTAAGGATTATATCTGACAGATTAAGGAGGCTCCGAAACCGGATTAATAAATAATATGAGAGGAGAAAATCGGCAAAAAAATGACTTCGTGCAAGTTCCCATTCCCGTAAGCCTTTCTTGGTCCAGTAAAATTCCTCATTTTTTTTCCATTTTACTGGACGAAAAACGCGGCCAATTCGCCTGAAAGAAAGATAAGAGCAAATTTTTGGGGTGGAATTAATTCTTCAGTTTTGTTTAATTTAAATTTTTCCCTTATATAGGTATTTATAATGATAAATAATATTATAAATAATATTTCCTTATATTATATACTTTAATTAATTATATTACGAATGTTTGTACTAAAAATATTTACCAAGCAAATATTTTTATTACTTTTTTTTGTATTTTTTTTTAATTTTTGTTTTAACTTTTGTATTACGAATATTTATACTCAACTGTATTATAAATATTTGTAATATAAATATATTTTTAGAAACAGTTTTTATAATTTCATATAATAAATATTTAACAGAAAAAATTGCAAAATTCATTAAGGAACAAATTGAAAGTAGAATCTAAAAATTAATTCGAAATATAGTTTGCAATTAATATTAGTATTTCAAATTTTTTTTTAAATTAAATTTCTTAAGATTTGAACTTCACGTGAAACTAAACTGATTTGAATTATTTTCACCCTAAGAGATTAAGTTTTTGAATGTAATGGATAGCCGGTCAAGAGCTCTCTGCTTCGCGCCACATGGCGAAAAACTGATTAGGTCGTCAACAAAACACATTAAAAACGCTGTAAATAATATAACAATGAATCATGTGAAAGCTAATTGTACGAATATTGTATAAAGACTGATTAGATTAGCCTTGGTATTTATTCAAATTATAAATTACCAGCGTTCTCGCGCTGAGAT
The DNA here is from genome assembly GCA_001855655.1 of Leptopilina clavipes. NCBI lineage: Eukaryota > Metazoa > Arthropoda > Insecta > Hymenoptera > Figitidae > Leptopilina > Leptopilina clavipes. Next base: position 31,587 of record JUFY01027161.1, on the reverse strand, counting down.
TTCACGTCGCAAGTGCGATAATGTTTTTGAATATTTTCATACTTTTTGCCGTTTTTTCTGCCGTACAAGATTATTATTAATATTGCTACTATTATTATTATTAATATTAATCTTACTATTATGATCACTTTTATTATTATTTTTATTTCTATTTTATTATTATTATTATTACTATTATTATTATTGCTATTATTATTATTATTATTATTATTATTATTATTGCTATTATTATTATTATTATTATTATTATTATTATTATTATTATTATTATTATTATTATTATTATTATTATTGTAATAATATTTAATTTATACTATAATTGTAAAGTAATTTTAAAGAAAAACCCAGTGTGGATAGAAATTTTACTTAAGAGAATTATGAAGAAATTTTCGTCGCTAGGTATATGAATTTGTACTGAGATATTTTACTATTTTTTTATAGTTTAAGTATTAAAAAATAAAAATTTATCCCTTGAGGATAAATTTTAAATGACGTCGTTAAGGTGAAAATCAATCTTTGTTTTTTTGTAAGAGAAAAAGGAAAAATAACTTTTACGTTGTAAAATTTTTGAGTGAAGCAAAAAAAAATTAATGTACGTTGAGTTTTAAAATTGCCGAGACACATGTTCGGAAATCTCACTGCGTGGAACAGAGAGAAATAAAGACAAAAATAAAATAAAATAAAAAACAAAAAGCATAACTTGAGCGCAGTTATAAAAAGCGGCACTATTATCGTCACAACGTATCAAATATTATTCAAGCAACGTATAAACCATTGAAACTAAATGTAAACTTTGTATATTCATTTACCAAGAAAATATTAATAAATTATTCAATGAAAATACGTGATAGTAAATATTTATTCTTTCCATTTTTTATTTGTTTCATTCTTCGAATCAGAAATTAATTCCACTTTTTTCTGATCTTTTATTTTAATTTTCCCAATTCCACGTGATTGAAAAACGATATTTCATTTGTAATCGATTAAATTATTCGGTAACTCAAATTTCAACACCTGTACGAGTAAGATCATAAAACTCAGTATCAAGGAAAATTGGTCAATCCTTCAATATGTATTCTAAAAAATTCCGATATACGATTAATCATAAATTCTGTTTATTTTTATTACAATACTAGATCAAAATTTGTGTCTTACCTTTATAAAAAATTTCCAAACAATTCCATTTTTCAGCAACAGTCTCTTTTTAGTATTCGTCCATTTTTGCTCTTGCTTTCTTTAAATCTAAAATAAATTCTATATAATTAAAATTTCACGCAAAAAAAAAGAGAATAAATGTTGTTAAAATTGTTGAAAATATACTGCACCTGCCAGTAGAACTGGAATTTCGTTTCTCAAAATATTTATACTAGTTTCGTCCTCCTGACCATTAATATTTCTCAATTTGAGTGTAATTTTATTAAATGGGGATGAATTTTCCCCGGGAACAATTTCAAAACTTGTCAAGCGATTAACTGAAAATTTAAGAACAAAATTTTAAAAAAAATTGATTTCAATATATGATTCAATAGAAAAAATTACGAAATTACGTCTTAACGATTGAGAAGTGAGAATAGCAGTAACTTGAGGGCAATTATCAGTATGAATTCTGGCAATTGCAGCACTATGTTCGCGAGGAAGTCCAAGTTGTTGCAATTCACTGCTTAAATCCGCCGGAGAGACACCGTAACGAGCCGATGATGTTAAAATCAATTCCAAGGCAGCTACGATTGCTTTTGAATCATCCAGTTCTATTTTTCCAAAAAGAATATTTAATTTCAATCAGTGGAAAAATAAAAATATGATTTATATACATTTCAATGTTGTATTTTACAATCTATTTTTAATTTTGTACTAAATAAAAGTAAAACTCACCAAGTTTAGCATCTTGCGTTAGTTTCTTCACTTTTTCCTCCTAAAAATAAAAAATACAATAATTAATAAAAAGTATTTCTTATAACAAATTATATATATAAATAAATAATTTTGTATTTGTATATTAGAAATAATAATAATAATAATAATAAACAAATAAATAGTGTAATGTTATTTATAGAAATTAACTCTAAAGTTGTAGGCAGGAATAAAAATATTCATGACGTGAAAATAGAAAAAAATGAACCAAAAGGATATAAATTTATCTTTTTCTCTACTACACTTTCTTGTTGCGTGGTGACACTTTCAATATGTATCCTAGCCTTCCATAATGCTACATTGAGTTAAATTCCACGGTTGGAAAATTCACATACATATAACGTCAGACCTACATAAAAATTCTTTATGTCAAATAAAGAATTTCTATATAATATTATTTTACTCTTTTCAATTAGTTAAAAAAAATTGACCAAAAGAATGATCATATTTTACTTTTCAGTAGATTTAGGGTACAAATTAAATAATATTATTTTTTTGAATCAACTTTTCTAATTTGGTAAAATTTGAAAAAAATATATTCACATACAAATAATTTTGTTTTTTTTTATTTTTTCTAAATAATTCTTATATTTATTTTTACCAATTTTTGAAATTAATTTCGTTGGAATTCAATATTCTTTCTTGAAAAAATGTCAAAGAGGTAAAGAAACATTAAAAAAAAAAAATACGCTATGTTGATAAAAAAATACTTACGTCAAATTCTCCTTCCGTTAGCGATTTAACAACAACCTGACCAAGTAACTTCATTTTAATTGATGTCTGAAAAAAAATTAATTAATTTCTCCATTTTTTTTCTCTGTGAATCATTTTAAAATAATGCAGGAAATAAAATATAAAACTTTTTTTGTTACCATTCGTGATAATGTATTTATTTCAGCCAGGAGCCAATCAGGACAGTCTCCATCGCCCAAGAAGCGAAACCTCTGAAAAATACAATAATAATTATTGAGTAAAAAAAATTTTTATTTGATTCTAATAATGAATTACTTGATATTTACTTATTATCAAATAAATGTTTACTTAAAACAAATAATTTTTATTTTAGTGAATGAAATTATTTGTTTCAAATTATTAAATTATTATTTGCAAATGAAATTATTTACCATTGTATTTAATTTTTATCTTGTCTACTTCAATGTTGAGCTCTGTAACAAAAAAAGAACACATAAATTTATAATTTTGCAATAAATAAAATTAACGGATGAATAAATATATATATTTTTTTAAACTAATTTAATCGCAGTAGTATAAGTCAATTATAGGCAAGACACTTCTGAATTCTTTCATGTAGCAGTGGTACAAATCAAATTTAGTCAGACAAAACTATTTCGACATTTTTTAACTTTATTCCAAGTAGTATGAGTCAATTTTAGTCAGACAGAACTTCCGAAACTTTCTAATATAAGTAGTGTTAATCGAATTTAGTCAAACAAAATATTCCGACATTATTTTAATTATTCCAAGTAGTATGAGTCAATTTTAGTCAGACAAAACTATTTCGACATTTTTTAACTTTATTCCAAGTAGTATGAGTCAATTTTAGTTAGACAAAACTTTCGAAACTTTCTAATATAAGTAGAGTTAATCGAATTTAGTCAGACAAAACTATTCCGACATTTTTTTAACTATTCCAAGTAGTATGAGTCAATTTTAGTCAGACAAAACTTCCGAAACTTTCTAATATAAGTAGTGTTAGTCAAATTTAGTCAGACAAAACTATTCCGACATTTTTTAAATTATTCCAAGTAGTATGAGTCAATTTAAGTCAGACAAAACTATTCCGACATTTTTTTAATGTATTCCAAGTAGTATGAGTGAATTATAGTCAGACAAAACTATTCCGACATTTTTTAAATTTATTCCAAGTAGTATGAGTCAATTTTAATCAGACAAAACTTCCGAAACTTTCTAATATAAGTAGTGTTAGTCAATTTTAGTCAGACAAAACAATTTCAGATATTTGATATTTTTCCAATACTATTGATAAAATTCCCTGACATATTCCTAATTTTTTCGATTACCCTGCTGTATTATAATCTTGTAGTTGTAATATATTTATTTATTTAAATATTTTTAATTATATACATAATTGTATTGTAGCCAGAACATTAAATACGACGAGTGAAGTAGTCTCTCAGTAGTAAAAACTAACTTCGGTCAGACACAAAGTTAGGGAAATTTGAAATAATTTCCAACATCAAATGGAGAAAATTTATTGATATATAAAATATAAACAGTAATTACATGTCACAAGGGGACTTGACACATTAGAAAGCCTATAAATAATAAATTCCAAGTTGCTAAAACTAAAGTGCTTGGAATACATTCGCAATCAAATTTCATGGGTTTATTAATCAAGAAAGCTAAACGTTGCGTGACAAATAGTTTCCATTCTCGGGCAATTTGACAATTTTTCCATTTTCTTTCCGCATATTTAAATTATTCCATCTTATTGTATTATTTTCTTTCTTTGACAATTTTTTTTTTGCAAAAGCGTAAATTCACTATAAAGTCTGCGAAAATAATCTCCAAAAAATCGACAATTTTTCTCAGTTATAAATTAATTTTAAATTCATGGTGGAATTGTAAATTTTTACCAAATAAATTTTTTTTTCGTTTGACCTTTTTTATTTTTATCAATATATATATATATCAATTTTATCAATAAATATATATATATATATATATATATCGAAAATATCGACAAGAGAAAAAAATTTGCAGAGAATGAAAAATTGAATTTTTGTTTGGTGCAAGTGCACTGTTGAATAAAAGGTAGACGTGGTATATTAAATATAATAATATATTAAAAAGCATCTGGACGTATTTCAATGTTTACCCTCGTCGACCAGGAAATTGACATGGGGCAATGTGTTGTGTACGAATTCCCCATGCAATCCGCGGGATCTTCGAACCGCAACGAAACAACCCCTGGGAAGTAATGCCGGTCACCATAAATACAGAAGTATCTCAGAAAATCAAGTCATTTCAATTCTGAACATAAAAGTGGTGGTGCTCGCAAATATCCAACAGGTGACTGTTGCAACAGGTCTGTAATTCATTCATCATTTTCCCAAATATAAATTTTAATTACACCCAAAATTTATCCCAAATAAAAATTTGACTTTAATCTCCATTTAAAAGTACAAAAAAGGTTAGAAAGAGAAAATAATAAAAAAGAATTACAATTTAAAAGAACTAAAATTAAGTAGAAAAAAAATTTGTAAACGATCTAAAAATAAAAAAATGAAATAGAAAATTAATAGAAATTCGTTTTTCAGTTAAAAAATAAATCACCTGTAAAATAGTAAAAAAAAGATAATACAATAAAATTGAAACAAACCGAGTAAATATTTATACAATACGGTTTAATTATTACAAGAAAAAAAAAGGAAAAAACAAAAAAGAAAATGATGAAAGACTATATAGATATGAGAATATAAAAATTGTATACATGAAGTCATAAATTTGGTGAAATCGACTTTTTTGCAGGGCTTTTTTGCCTACATAAATTTAAAACGATTCTTTTTTGTGCGTGGGTCTCTTATTCATGTACATTATCATGAGGTGAGAATATGTTAAGTGTCAAATAAGTGGTTTTCAAAAATAGACATTTTCTCGAACCGAAACAAATTATAAGGGGATTATTTCCAATAAGTGATATCTTCGTTTTCAAAGTTATTAGTAATTAAAGTAGATGATAATGAAAGAAAAATCATTTTTTCATTCTAAAATTAATTCAGTTCTATTTTATAAACCTGTATAATTAAAAGTGAGGGAAAAAATTTGACTTTTCATCTTGGACCACATCTTCGGATTTTAGGGAATTTAATTTCTACTTCTAGCAATTATTTAAATATTCTGATAAAATTAATTAGTTCCGTCTCATCGTTTTTGTATTAAATAAAAATATTATTAAAAATTGATCCAAATTAATGAAAAAAAAAATTAATACTGATGATATTAAAAAATAAAGAAAATAAAGAAATAAAATAAATAATAAATTAATTCAATACTGATATTATTTATTTTTCCTCGGAAATATTTCGTACAATTAACACAATAATTTTTACTTTTGTCAGGATGAGGAAAATTCTCTTATCACTGGCTTTGCTTACAACAGTGACTTCTGAGGATTTTGACGTAAGACTTTATAAAACAAAATATCAATTTTCCCCAATTTTTAATTTTTAAATATTAATATAATTTTTAAAAAACAATTTCCCACTAATATAATTCTGTCAAATTATCTTCTTTATATTCGAGAAAAATTTGAGTCTCGAAAGAAAAATTCCAGTGTCGACAAATTTGCAAATTTTTAATTCAATTTAAAAAAAAAAATTAAAAAAGGAAAGAAAAATGACAATTGTAACGGGAAAAAAAGTCAAAAAGTAAAAGAGATATTTCAATTTCATTGTCATATTGTTGTTCATTGTTTAAATGAATCGAAATAATTTTATTTCTTCCCCCAAGAAACTTGAAAAAATAAATTGTCTGTCAGAGAACTCAGTTTTTATTTAAAGTAAACTCCTCTTAACTTTTCGTCACGGTCACAAGTTGATCTCGAAATAAAATATTTTTCTGCATACTCGAGACAATAACATTATTAAAGTGTAAATGTATTTTTAGACCAAAAAACATCGTCCCTTATTGTCAGAAGGCGAGCCTCAATTTTGGTTCGCGAGAGGCAGTCGCTTCCCATGGGATCTTACCCATTTTGAGTTTGACCAATCCTCGAAAGATAAGGATGTAAGACGTCTTCAGACCACAGAATCATCACTCAACAAAATTTCTACTCACGATCTCAACAGGTAGGGACAATGTTTTTTATTTTTGTTTAAGAAAAATTAAAACAAATAAAAAGGAAATTTTATAGATTTCAATCTAGAGAATAAAAATCTATATTTATGATAAAAATTTAAATATATAGAATTAAATTAAATTTAATTTCCTTTTCTTTTTCTAAAATAGATTTGGGTTCAACAATCCCAATTTTGCGAACCCTCAGCAGGAACGATCGTCATTGGATAATCATCAAAGAATCGATGAATCAAGCGTCACTGAGAAAAAGAAACAAAATTTCCTTATGTCTCAAATTTTGCCAAATTTTCCATTAAATCAAGAAATGACTGATTGCACCTTGAAAAAATGTCCTTCGTATTTTCAAAATTGGAGATTAATTGAGCCATTCTATGTCGACGAACCAAAATGGGTTCAAATCAAAGCCGAAAATTATGACACGCGATTTGACAACAATGAACCTTTTTTTGTGACTCGCGGTAAAAGATCCTTGAAATTAAATTTACAAAAACAATTCACAAAAACAATTCCCAATGACAATGATTTTACTCGAGTAAATAAATCAACAAAAATTCAAAAACGTAACACAAAAGATCGTCAAATTATTCAGGAAATTGTCAACGAAACTAATGACGAGAAAATAAAAAGAAACAAATCGATGAATTTGGAGAAAAAAATTATACAAAAACGAAGTGAAAATGAAAATGAGAAACAATTATTGGCAAATCTTGAGAAGAGTTTAAATCTTAATGGTGGAACGGGAAAAAGTTTCAATTATTTACATCCACGTAATAAGCATTCGGATATTTTGGAAATATTAGATGAGCCATTTTTCATTTCACGGGGAAAAAAGAACGACAATTATTATTATTATCATCCAATTCGTGATTTTTCTGTGCCTGGTGATTATTTATGGGAACAATATCTCAATCAGCGTTTAGATAATTTTCTATCTGATTTAAAGAACGATGATATAAATTTACCCGAAATTGACTTAAGTGACAAGCAAAGAATTTTGGCGAAAATTTTTAATAATAATAATAATAATAATATTCCCAGAAAGAGAACTCAGAATGATGACAGAAAAATTTACGAGTCAAATACAAAAAGAAACATCTTGGATGAAATTAATATGCAATTAGATCCTTTTTATATCGCAAGAGGCTGAAGTAGAAGAGAAAAAAATTTTTTTTATATAATTATAAAGAGGACTAATAGTTTTTTATTTTCACAAGGAAAATATTGGAAAATTCGCATAGAAAACAATATGAAATTAAAAAAAACAGTAAATAATTTAAAAAAATGTTAAAAATTATTAAATATTCCAATAAGTAAAAAAAATGTTTCAAATTTTCAATTATAAAAAACTTCAATAATTAAAATGATGAATTATTATTATTATTATTATTATTATTATAAAATATTTTAAAAAACTTGGAAAAAATTGTATTGAAGAATTAAAAAATAAAAAAGTTGAATAGGAATAATCTGTAATCGTTGATATTAAAAAATAGAGGTAATAAAAAGAAATGATTTTTAATAGAAATTTTTTCTTTACATGTAAAATTTTCGTGATTATTTCTATTAAATTAGATATGTAAAATTATGAAATGTAAATTGTGCGTTGCTTAAAAAAAATAAAATATGTTTTTAAATACATGTCACCCTATCGCATCCTACTAATTTCATAATTTTTTTTACAAATATTTTTTATCTAATTAATTATTTAATTATTTATTTATTTATTTAATAATACTTCATTTACACTTCATTTTTTCATATTAAGCAACCTTTTTAAATAATATTGTTCTCTATTCTCAAAAAAATTTGCATAACGAAAAAACGAAATTTTTCTTTGTCCCAATTTTTTTATTAAGAAATTTTTCAAGATTGCAAAATATAATTTGCATTCGAATTTTTTATATATGATACGCTCGACCTAATTTATCGACTGGAACTAAAAGTCATCCTGCTCAACCTACTGTGATTCGTAATTTCGAACTATAATTCCAGAATTGTACATAAGAAACCAAAAATGATAATTAAAAAAAAAAAAAAATAATAGTACTAGCGAAAAAATATTTTAAAAAATTAACATTACTTAGAAATATTTTTGTTTCCTTTCAACTGTCTCTCGATTCAATTAATTAGCAAAAAATATTTTCGAAAATTTGCATCTCGTGTCCTAGAAAATGAATAAATAGAAAATTATTTGCTAAAATATTGGAGTGCATGTTTTAGAAAAATGAAGATTGCACGCAAAGTGGCAGTGACACGTGTATGTTAAAAAGAAATTCATGCTCTCAGCAATTTTTCAAACTAGCGGTTAAACATATTTCAGTAGGTGGCTTTTCACAGATGCTCTCGTCTCCTACTCTATTTTTGAATTTCCTAATCAGTTAGATTACACCCAAGCTTTATTTTCCCGCATACAATAACACCTGCATCAGGGCTTTTTGTTTTTCAAAAAAAAAAAAAAAAAATCCTCTCCTATTTTTCTTCCAAATCAATTTTTTTTTATTAATTTACTCAATCTGCAACTTACCAAAAAAAAGTATAATATATTCTATTTGAATTTTCCAAAAAATTTTATCCCGAAAAACTGTATTTTTAATTTTATTTAGGTGTATACATGAATTAATAGTATAGTAAGGTTGTAATTATTTCATAGAAAGGAATTAATTAATATCTTTTCATTGTCGTGAGAAAAAAATGTCACTGTTGCTTTTCTGTATAAGAAAATTATTGATTTCGCTTAAAATAAGACGCATCAATGATAATTTTTGTTCGAGGGTGAATAAAACTTGATTATTATTAAATAAATTGGGTTAAATTACATCAGTGCCATGTATCATTAAAGTTTATAATTACTAGTTTCTGACTTTTCAAAGGATTCACAGTAAACTGTATAAACTTATGACGCAACAGCATCGAAAAAAAAAGTTTCGAAAGGGAAAAAACCGAAAAACAAACTCAAGGTTTTTTAACCAATTTTTTTTGAATTTTCAATCATGCTTCATTAATTTTTGTTCACTATTTTCATTAAATTTATTAAATTATTAATTTATTTAACATTAAATTTACAAACTGAAAATGTTTCGAAAAATTTTCAAAATATTTTTGTGGGAAAAATTTTTTTTCAATTAAAATATATGGTAATTTTTTCTTGTTGCAAATATTAGTTGTGTCTTTTTGTCTAATTAACGATCGAGGGAGAGGGGGGGAACCAATTTATGATAAAATTGAACAATTTTTATTTATCGAATTATCACATTTATTTCGAGGGTCAAAAAGTAAGGAAGAAAAAATTGATAATTATCGAAAAGGTTTTTTTTATTGAAAGAATGCGAAGGAACAAAAGGATAAATCAAAAGACAAAATGATGTCCTTAGGAAGATTTCTAGGGGGTAAAATTGCGTGTAGGCGCGCGAGGTAAGTACCGGCAGTTTCCCGGGGCGGTTTTTGAACCAATGAGAGCGCGAGTTGTTGGTCACGTTGGTCCTATAAGATAAGCGTCGCGCATCAACGAATGCCCATTGCATCCATCCTCAGCAGCCCGCAGGATCAGCAAATAACAATAAAAATAATAACAATAAAATTGAAAACAAAAAAAAGTGCGTGGCAATCGTAAAGTTTCGGAATACGAATTTTTTTTCCTCAAAGTTCCATCAAGAGCAATTCACGTTTAAACGGTCTTTAAAACATCTTCGTGTTTATCTATTCTTACGCGGTAAGAACCAGTTTCATGTTGTTATTTTTTTTTTAATTAACACTCAAAATAAACCAGTGTTTTTCTTATGATAAATTTTCTTCGGATGAGTGACAAGTTTTTGTGATAAAAAAGAAAAAAAACGGTTCTTCCCTATATATGGGTCTTATCAGTTCAATGGCAGTGGATTTACCAATTTCAAGGCTAATATTGTTCATTTGTTAATTGCATTTTTTATCCAACTAATTATTTCTACTGTAAATTACATTATTTGTATGTTTACACTCTTGAAAAAATTCCAAGTTTTCATTTAATTTTATTTCTGATTAAGAGAAAATTAATTATAATTTATTTTTATTATCATTATTTATTTATTATTAGTATTCATTATTATTATTTATTATACTAACTTTAGTATATTCTAATTTTTAAATAAAATTTATAACAGGAGAAATTTATTTTTATAAATGTTTTATCATGAAAACATTATGAATTATTTTTCCAAATTTTTAATTCTTGTAAAATATTTTACCAGAAAAAGTAATTAATTTTATACAGTAAAAAAATTATTTTCCAATAATTTGTTAAATTACTGTTAGAAAGTATGTACTTGTAATATTGTTAAATTACTGTTAGAAAGTATGTACTTGTAATAAAAATTATTTGGTACCAATAAACAGTTATTGATGCATTATAATTAAATAACGAAGAATAATTAAATGGACATTTTTTTCAATATTGTGTAAAAAATTAATTAATTAAAAAATTTCTCGAACGAAAAAAGTACCTCAGAGGGAATAACTTTGAATAGTCGATTTTTTAAAATAGATTCTACAAAAATTTTGCCGAGTTGATTTAAAAAAAAAATTAATACGGTTGAAGCAATTTTGAAAAATCAATTTTTTAAATTCAATTAAAAATAAACGATTTTGCAAAACATTTTGCAAAACATTTTGCAAAACATTTTGCAAAACGATTTGAAAAATATTTTACAAAATTGATTTATTTGCATTAACTATGCAAAAAATTTTCACCTGGAACATTTCTCATTAATAAAGTAATCAAAAAACTATTTTTTCAACTCAATTTTTTTATTTCTATCAATTTTCCGGGTTTTAACGGGACATTAAAAAAAATATTGCAACATAAATCAAATGTTCGATTCTGTGAATATTTTTATTTTACATAGAAAAGTATAGAGAAAAGCTTCTATAAAGTTGTAGGGTTCGAAAAAACTATAAAAAAAAACCTGTTGATCCAAAGCTCTCATCAATTGTAGTTTGAATTTAAAAAAAAATTAATACAGTTAAAGTTCTTTATGACAGGGAAAAATATACATGAACCATAAATATGAAATTTTACAGTTTATTCATAAAACAGGAAATCAAAATTCTTTTTTTCTTAAATATTGCATATTTAAAAAAGAAATCTTTTTGTTTACTTAATCTCGTCATGAAGAAAAGATATTTCTGTTTATTTACACTTGGTCACAAATGTTTTATCAGATAATAAGGAAAATTTTCTTCATATGACGAAAAATAATTATTACTTCCTCGAGTCATGTCACGTATCTTCCTAATTGTTAAGATTCTTCTTTAAAACAAGGATCCACTTTCAAGTAATATCTATTCGATAATCAAATTTACCAATTTACAACATAATTACAAATTCCGATTAGAATTAATTACATTAGTGCAAAAATAATTACATTAAAATATTTCTCCCCACTTGAGTTAAAAAAACCAAATTGATTTCAATTGAAAAAAAATATTTTGAAACACGAAATAATTAATTAACAATAAAAAATTAAATATTGAAAAATAATATTAATAATATTAAATAAAAATAATTATAGAGTAAACGTAAATTTATTCGAGATATAGACCATTGAATTAAGAATCAATGATTAAAATTATCCGATTTAGAACTAATTATTTGTTTATTAGACTTAATTTATTCGGTAATTAGAAATGCACGTATTTATGAAATTACGATAAATTATTGTATTAGCATTCAAAATATGGAGAAATTATGAAAGGACAGTTAATAAGAATGACTAATTTGCATATAGAGTAAAAAGCTAATCGAAATTAAATCCCACATGGTCAAAAGTCAAATGAAAAAAAAATTCTTGATTGCTATTGCGATGCATTAAATATAAATTTGGTTTTAATCTTTAAAGTCAGTGACACTTATCTCTAATTTGGTTACACAAGGACGTGTGAATCTAAATGTTCTCTATCTCAGTTACGTCATATCATGATGATATAGTCATTTAAAATGACATTTCTTTTTTTGCGCATTCCTAATGTTGATAATTTCCACACTTTCTACAAATTTTAACGAAGATTTTGTCAATTTCATTATTCCTTTATTTCTTCGTCTGCTAAAAAATTTGCTTTTCGAAAACGTTACAAAATACAAATACAATTAGTGCAAATTTTATTTATTTATTGAAAAAAAATCTCCAAATTTATTATTAAATTATTTTTCGAATTATAAATAAATAATAAATTTAACTACCAAATTAATTATTAGTTTAATTAACAGAGAAATTTTTTTTTTAAATAATCTGTTTTCCTAATTATAATTTTCATTAGTCTGACTAATAATTAAATATGAAAAGAAATTTATTAATTTTATCGAAATATGCAATAACAATCTAAAATAATAATAACAATTTTTTTTGTTTCACTTTTAAATTTATCAAATTTTTCGAAAAAAAAAATACTAATTGCCATTTATTTATTTTTAATTATGAACAGTTTGATTCAATTTTGAAGTTAAATTTTTTCATTAAAATTTAATAATATTTAAAAACAATAAACAATTTTTTGTTATGAAATAAAAAAAATTAATATTGACGTATCGCAATGTTATATTTATAATTTTGAGTTTCTTTTTTTTTATATTTGATCCCTTTGAACGTTTGAACAGGTGCAATTTCAGAGGAAATAGTTTATAAAATAATGCGCCCTTGGACAAAAGCTCTAAAAGCTTTCGATAATATAATTAACGTAGGGCTTGTTGACAAAACCGACGCGTGCTTTTTTATTTCTTGGTTTATATATATTGATCTCGTTTTATTTTGTCATATTTATGTCACGTTTTCAAAAAAATTTTACACATTATTTTCTCAATTTTTTTTAACTTTTTCAAAAAAGAACGAAATTTTTAAATACTAACAAATTTTTTACATGTAATTTATTGTTACTTTTAATTCTTTTATTTCTGTATTTTCATTTGAACTCTAATAAAGAAAAATTTATTTCAAAATGAAAAATTTTCCCTTTAATAAAGAAAAATTTAATTCAAAGGGAAAATTTTTTATTTACTATTGCTGGAAAAAAATTTTTAATTAATATTTCATTTATTTTAATTATTTAAAAAAATTTGTTAAATGTCTAAAATTTACTTGTTCAATTTTTTTAAAGAAAAATTTATTTGCACACAAAAAATATTTTAAAATAATTAATTGTTGTTATTTATTTAGATTTTATTTAAAAATTACGTTTATTTAAAATTTTATTCATTTTCCAATATTCAGAATCAATATTTATTCAAAAATGAAATAAAAAAAAAAAATTATATTCAAAGTTAAGAATTGTCGCAACTTTATAAAAAAACATAATTTGTAAAAGTTGAAATGAAAAAAATAATTCAGGATAGAATTGCAGAAGTTCATTAAAACTCGCAAAACTGTATTTCCATGTTTTTTCCCAGTTTTCTTTAAAACAGTCTCATGCTTCAGAAACTCAATATTACTTTCATTAAACATACTATTTATTACAAATAGAGAAAAAATTTACAATTTTAACAAAATTTATGAAAATAACATTTTTTTATATTCTAAAGCTTATTACGATTGAATTGATTCGAATTTTTTTTCTTATTCATTGTAGTATATTATCTTTTATCTGTTATAATTCTTATTTTTAGAAGTGTAAAATGCATATTTTCATAAATATTTTCATTTATAAATTCTTGACACATGAGTCAATTTCATATTTTTAGAAATTTCCTTCTATTTTATCAGATATTAGGTTAAATAAACATTTATTCGTTGATTTTTAAGTCTCATACAGGATAACAGAAAAAAAAGTCCCAGTCACTTATATATATACACACGGGAATAACAATTCTTCTCTCAATATGAGACACATATATTTGAAAAGAAATATACAAGGCAATTATGTGTCTTCGCGACATTAAATGAACAACTAGAGAAAAAGAATAATGAGAATTCATAAAAAGCAATTCTTCTTTTAACATTTCAATTTTCATTATTTGGGCCAAGCTGGTAATTTCTTTTCTTAAGTCTCCATTTAAAATATGAAAGAGGAAGATATAATTTCTGAAGCATAAATTTAATATCACCACCCACCTGTAACGACTGTGAAAATGTTTTTTCCTTAAAAAAAAAAAATTTTTCCTACATTTTTATTAATACGAAAATATACAATTAATTAATAATATTTTATACTTTCTATTATCATTAATTGTTTTTTGTAAAATTATTGCCATATTTGGTTTTTTATTTGATGACAATTACGATTTTTTATGTAATTATACATTAAAGAAGAATGCATCTTTTTTGTAAAACTTTTGAGCTTGGATTTTTTTTTATTGCTGTTATAATAAATTCTCAGTCATAAAGAACTTGTTGAAGAAATGAAATTATATTTCTCATCGTTACAATTTCACGACATTTTCTACATTAAAAAATTTAATTGTTGGCTATTTAATAAAAATGTTTGACAATTTTAAATATAAAAGCAAACGATTGTCGAAAATTTAATTATTAATAATTTATTTCCCAAAATATTCGTTCTGTTTTTTATTTTTAATATTCAAATTTTCCGTTTGCTACTTTTGTGTTTAAAAAAATTTCTTCTTTTGCAAAATGCTTCTTCTTTGCAAATGCAATAATCTAAAATGATTAAAAATGATTTTTGTTCTAGAGGGTATTTTTCTTTTTATTCAATATTTTCAATAATAAATGATGAGACGATGATAAAATTAATGAAATCGAAAAGAGAAGATAATATTCCCAATATTTTATGAAAGAACATTGTTTGTGCGGACATCGAAATCTTTCATCATGAATGAAATAGAAATAAACAAGTTTTGCGTATTGGGGATTTAATAAAGAAATAATGATAATTAATGACAATATTATTTAAAGGAATAAATAAATTAATATAGAAATAAGAAGAACACTGGTAACAATGATAATCCTAATGACTGTATTAATCAGAAAAAAAATTGTTTGAATTATTCAATTCTAATTGGCTAATATATTTCTCACGTTATACCGGAAATACAATGGAGAATTTATTATATTATTCTCAATATGATAAAATATGTTTTCATTCGGTAACAAAAGTGAATAAAATAACAGTCAAATAACTGTTATGATTATTAATTTATTATAAAAACATTCGATCTACATTGTTTCGTATTAATTATTATCAATAAAAAAAAATACTTGTCAAGTATTTTTTTTAATTATTAATTTTCGTACTCAAATCATTTTTTTTATATATATTTAAGTATTTTTTCTTCATTGTTTTTAGGTATGTGGCTACTTTTTACAGTAACGATATTGCTAGCACGGGAAGTGGTGGGAAATTTATCAACAGACGAGCATGATAAAGAAAAAAAAGTGGAAAATAAAAATGATTTACAAACTTTCTCACAATTACAGACCACGGATTTGAAAATTTCCACAGAAAATTTGCGTGAAATTGACAAATCTAATGAGAAACAAGGTAATTTTTTTTTAAATTGTTTATTTATTTTATTTGTAAACTAGGCAATTTATGAAATATATAATTTATAAATTTTACAAATTATAATCTTTTTCGACTAACGAACATGGAAAATTAAAAATAAAAATTTACCATTAGATGCAGAAAAAAGAAGAAAAAGATCGATTGACGAAATTGTTTCGGATCACGAAACATTTACGACAGATTTTGAAAAAAGAAAAAGTCCACTCTCTTCATGGTTCTATTGGTCTGATAAAGATGTAAGTTACTAAAAATTAATTTCATTCGAAGTACAATTTAGCGCTTAATTTTAATCCCAAAAATTTAAATTTAAATTAAAAAGAGAATTAAAAAAAAAATTAAAAATTAAACTTTTAATATTGAATCCCCACCACAAAAAAAAATAAAAAACACAAAATCACAGGTAGAAATTCGTTTCATTAAAAACAGGTGATTCCAATAAAAGAGAGAAGCAAGGAATCAAGTCAGGAAAAGAAAACCCCAAGATTCAGTCCTTGGGGAGGAAAGAGGAGCGACACTTATTTATCGGATCCTGAATTTCGACAAAACCCTCACGTTTTTAACAGTTGGGGTGGAAAACGTGTTAATGAATTTTCAAAGCTTACAATGCCAGAGAAAAGCGCAAAATTATATGCATGGAATAGTGTTGGCTCCAATGAGAATCTAGAATTGAAACGAGTTTCAAAAAGTAATACAGAGGGAAAAGTTCCATTTAACAGTTGGGGTGGAAAGCGGGCATTAAATAATCTCGATTATACATCGCCGATTTTACAAGATCTACGACAAATCGAAGGCGAAATTACGTATCGAAAAAGAAAAGGTATTAAAAAAATTTTCAAATTCAAATTTTCCAATAAAATTGAGAATTAAAAACATTCTAACCGCTAACAGCTTTTTATTAATTATAATTATGAATTTTGCAGGTGAATTAGGAAAATATCAAGAGAAAATGATGAGAAAAATTGACGAAAGAAGAGCTCAAAAATTTGGAAGTTGGGGTGGAAAGAGGTTTGCCAGTCAGCGTAGTGGTGAAAATTTAAATTTGAGTGGAGAGGATTTTTTTGAATCGCTCAAGTCAAGGTTACCGAAGAAGAGAGCAAATCGTGCTTTAAGAAAGAGGGAATTTCAACCTTGGGGTGGAAAGCGAAGTCCCGAAACAATACCTGAAAATCCAAATGATACAGAACGCAGACCACCTGCTTCATTTTTTGTTAGAAAAGTCTTTTTCCCTTGGGGTGGATAAAAATATTTGACTGATTTTTCATTTTCCTTTCCTTTTTTTTTTTTTATAAACAATCATCTGACACGCATACTAAACTAATTGAATTTTCAAAAAGGTTTTACAAATTCGGTTCTTTTTCAAAATTTTCAAAATAATCTTCCCAGTATAGAGTATAAAATTATTTTTTATTAAATTATTTCACAAAAGGGAATTTTTACTAATCTAATTTATAATTTAGTCTAAAGTGTACATACGAAAATTAATTGGTAATTAAATTCTTAACAAAATTATCGGTTAATTAAATAAATTCAAGAATAATAATTGATCAGAATTTACTTACGATTGATAGTTTTTATTTATAAATAATATTCGACAATATTATTATTAAAATTGAGTTAAAAAAATAATTAGTAAAATATTGTAAATTATAAAAACAATATTGGGAAGATTATATAAAGTGATAATTTTTTTTTTTTAAATAATTTGCATAAATCCGATTTTGAAATGCATTATACAATAAATATTAAAATTTCATCGAGACTGTGTAGGTAACAATTTATTAAATGGTTACCAAATGGTAAAAATTTAATTTAATAGGATCATTAAATAATGATAATAATTTATTTAATAGGATTAGTGAATATGGTAATAATTTATTTAACAAATCCACTGAATGTTAATAACTTATTTAATAGGATCACTGAATGGTAACAATAATTTATTTATTATGTCTCATGTAATATAAATTATGAATTATTATACGTTTTATAGAATTAATTAAGTTTAAAAAGTTTAACTATATATATAAAAAAAAAATCTATTATTTAAAACGTTGTGAAAAATATTAAAAATTCTATAAATTATTAAAGAAATAAATAATCTTTTAAATAAAAATTTATGCACTGAATATTTTGTAGATTTCTATTTTTATTCACGATGTATTTCCAACTATTAATTTGATTCTAAAAACCAGTGATTTGGAATGTATGCTTCTAAATTATTAGAAAGCAATAAACGAATGTAACGGGAAAGATAAAATTGAAACAATGCATTGTAACTTACATCAACGGGGTAATTTTTCATAAATTTATTAATCCTCTGAATATCCGAGGAAATAAATTTAAATTCCATTTCACTGGCAATATTTTTCAAACCAACATTTGTAAAAATAAGACTATTTGTTGGCGATTCATTGTTATAATTTTCTGTATTCATTCGCAAACGTTGCGGTTCTCGATGATAAATTATTATTTTGTCATTTTCCCTAAATTTGTGTGCAACATTAACAAGCAATTGTTGATCTTTTGATGAGCCAAAAAATTTGTACTTAAAAATTAAAGAATCATTCCTCTCTAAAGCTAGCGAAAAATACAGATCATTCTTAAAATAATCATGAATTTGATTGGACAATTGTTTAATTGCTATTGTCATGTCTTTGTAGTTTATAAACATTTGTAAAAATACACTGTCACTAATACCTTGTGCATCAAACTTATAATGTATCAAGGGTAAAAATATTCTATTTTGCTGAATTTTAATTACCTTGAGTTTAATTAACATCTCCTTGGAGATAGTATGATACATTACTTCATTAATATACAAATTGCTGTCTATTTCTTCCGCAATGTAAGTGGAATAAACATTGGCTAATAATTTTAACTTTATCAAATGTCCCGCAATTTTGTGACATTGATTATTCAGATATAAACATCTACCGGTGAGATCAATTGCAGAGACAATAGCAAATTTCACATCGAGATATGTTCTTCTCACCTTTGGTAATAACATCAAAGGGGAGTATTCTCTAAAATCTCGTTCCTTACTCCTAATTTGCAGTTGAGTAGGACTTGTATTAAAATCAATAGCTGGCATCACAGAATTTCCACTTAGGAGTCTTAATTCCAAATCTGGATTCAACAAAGGAATAGAGTACTTTTTAAAATTGACAAATTTCTGTAAAAACGGTAATAAATTGACATCGTAAATATCGAGAAATACTTCCAAAAGTGTCGATATCATGTTAGTTGAATGATTTGACAATAAATAACGAATACGAAATTCTCTTAAAGGTGTGTCAGTACCATCGTAGCCAAAAAGACATGTAAAAATATTTAACTTTTCCTCATGACTCCATTTTGTGAATGGAATTCCATTGCGGTAATTCGATACATCATTGGAAGGGAACGCATTTTCATTTTTGAATTTACGCTGATACAATATTGCAAAAATTTCGTTCCACAAATCGAATGTTTCGCCAAAACCATCTGCAGTTTCTTTCCGATTGTAATAGTGAGCGAACATTTTCAATAAAATCAAACTCGATCCTTTCTTTGGTACAAGAAATTTTTCCATTTCACCATTAACGGATATTGAATGTGAATCGAAATACGTGGCTGGACATGATGATGTTCCTTTCTTATGTGTCACATAATTATCGCAACATTTTTCTGAACGTATAAATAAGATTGATCGATCTAGTGAAGATTGAAAATTAATATCTGATTTACTGGTACCAGTCAAGTAGTCATAATATTCTACAATATCGATATGATTCTGTAGACCTAGGTACAAGCTGTAGTCTTTCGATTTTATCCTCTTAATATCGTCAACAGATAGTAACATTTGTGTGTAATAATTTTCAACGAAACCGAAAATTTTCACATTCTCATAAAATACGGACTCAATTTCCAATGATGTTGCGAGTGTTGCATCATTGGAATCAAAAATCGGCAATGGTATCCAATTATTTGCTTCAATTGTCATCTCTATTGGAACATTATGTGAAACCGATGTCATAGGTACACAATCAAAATTTGTCGTAAATGTTCTCGTTGAATTTTTTTCACCAGAAAAATCTAGAATGTAGAATGTTTCACTTGGTGATTCACTGAGACAGTAAAAATATAACATTTCTATTGTCGATGAAGTCTCAACTGTTAATGTAAATTTCGTTCCTTGTTTAATTATTACATCGAAATGTGTTTTGTAATGAAAAAATTGATTTTTAATTTCATGACTTGTCCATGGCTTGGAAAATTCACGAACTAATGGCCTCACTATCCGCTTGGTTACCTAAAAATTATAAAATTCTTAGTTAAATATTTTACACACTAAAATAAATATTAAAAAGCATGAAATTTGAAAAATGTTCACAGATTATTTAAACTTACGTCTGAATTCCATTGCACTGTCTGTTCTAAAATTGCCCTGGAGACAAGTACTGATGACAAGAGTGTTAACAGTAAAAATTGCATTTTAAAAATGTTTAACAAAATTTCTGAAAAAATTAGTACTTTTCTCTTTATTTCATTTTAATTTTCTATTTATAAAGTGTCAATAAGTTTACACCTGATTAATTTCCGTTATTATTTATTATTATTATGTTTATAAAAAAAGTGTTATTACTATAAGGAATATAAATTATTATTTTTCTTTCTGGTTTTTTGTTTCTTTAATTTGCGTGTAGCAGAACAAATTCGCCTCTTCTGTTTATATCTCATAAATTATAATAAAAAAGAAAAATAATTTTATGCTAATTATAAGACATTAAAACATCAGGTATTTATTTTTGTGAATGTATAAAAATTTTCAATTCAATGTTAACAATTTAGTCAGGATAAAATAATTACACACTTTAAGAATGATCCTATTAACATTTTTAAGCAATTTCTTGCTTTTTTGTAGTTATTCAAATCAATTTGCACAATGGAATAATGTGGTAAACATTTAAAATTTACATTTGGAAAAAAATCTTATTTTAATTTGTCAATATTGACTACTGTGAAAAGAATGCATTGAAAAGATTTTTTTTCTCAAATAAATAAATAATAATTGTTATGTAAATTAAATGTTTTTACTGTTTTGTGGTTTTTTTTAAATCTTTAGTTGTTTGGAAATTTATACATATAAAAAAATATGTTTCAGGAAATTGAAAGAACTGTAAAACCAATGGTTCGAAAATTTGCAACATCATGGGATAGTTACGTGATGCAAAATCGAGAATATCATTACAAAACACATTTTGGAATTATAATTAAAAAGGGGACCACATTTACTCTAAGAATCGAGAGTTCAGGAACTGTTGAAAATTTAATGTTTTTCTGTCCCACGGAGAAAACGGAGAAATTCCTGATTATAGATCTAGCTAATGAAATAAGTTCAACAAAAATTTTGACAACAAATTTCGATTGTGTTCCAATGACATCAGTCAGTTATAATTCACCCGTTAAGGTAAAAATTATCACAAAAAATTGGATGCATTTACCTGTTTATCATTCGAAAAATGTGACACTACTGACATCACACATAGCTGAGGAGAAATTTTTCCAAAATGTAGAAACATACGGATTTGTCGAAAATGATTACACACAAATGTTACTTTCTAAAAACGACATTAACAGTATAAAATCGATGGGTTACAATCTGTACGTTGCTTTAAAAAATCAAGTGGATATTATAAAATACTATAATTATTTGATAGGTGGCAGTCGATATGTAGATGAAAGTGATTCCTATTCATTTGTATTAGTGGAAAAATATCGTTTATTTCTGCGTACAGAAATCTGTGACAGTGATTGCAATTATGGGGCTTATATGTCAACCAACTGGATAGCGTCTCCTTCCGGAATTGTCGAATTTTTAGAACCAACTCGTGGTTCTCATTGGGCATTATTACACGAAATCGCCCATTATTACGACATTAAAAGTTCAGTACTCGGTTTTGGTAATACAATTGATGTTTGGACGAACATTTATTCAGCATTTTACCAACATAAATTTCACGTTGACACGTATTGGATGAAAGAAACCGAAGACGATATGTATAAAACAGTATCGAAATATCGAAAAAATATTCCATTCGTCAAATGGGATTATAAAGAACAATTACATTTTTTTATGTCTCTCTTTGGTTACGATGGTACTGATAGATCCTTTCGGGAATTTAATATTCGATATTTTTCCTCTGAATTTGATGGTGTTAAGGATAACATAATATCGACAATTTTAGAAGTATTTCTTGATCTTCACGATATTAATTTATTGCCGTTCTTGAAGAAAGTGATTGATTTCAATAGCCATGTGGTTCCGTTATTAAATCCAGATTTGGAATTACGACTCTTGAGTGGACATGCTGTGATGCCAGCTATTGATTTTAATACAAGTCCTACTGACTTGCAAGTGAAGAGTAGAGAACGAGATTTGAGGAAATATTCGCCATTAATGTTGATGACGAAAATGAGAAAAAAATATGTTGCTGTTGAATTTATTTTCGAAACTTCTATTGATCTGACTGATTATTGTTTGTATTTGAATAACGAATGTTACGTGATTCCTGGCCGAGACATGAATCTACAATTATTGGTGGACGTTTATTCGATTTACATTGCTGAAAATATAAATAATGAATTAATTATTAGTGATATAGAATATTATGTTATTTCAAAGGAAATGAAAATTAATGTTAGAGTAAAAAAAATTAGCGAACGTGAAATATTCCTACCTATGGTATATTATTCTTTTGATGCTCAAGGTATAGAAGATAAAGTATTTTTACAAATATTTATAAATTACAAAGACATGACAATAGCGATAACACAAATAACTGATCAAATTCATTCCTTTTTTGGAGAAGAACTCTATTTTTCGATATCATTGAAAAGAAATGGTTTTACTGTTTTTGAATATATATTTTTTGGCTCGCCACAAAATCAACAACAGCTTGTAAATGTTGTACATAAATTTGAGGCCAACGATCAAATAAATATTTATCATCGTGAACCAAATCGTTTGCAAGTAAATTTCGCGGGATATAATAATGAACAATTTAATCATGCTTTTGTTTTAACAAATGTTGGTTTACGTGATGCTACTGATAAAATGGATCTTAACATTTTGTTCTCCGATATTCAAAGAATTGATAAATTCAATAAGAATTATAATATAGACTTGAGTTATAATTCACTTTATCAAGTATTATTTACTCGTTATATGGATGTATTAATTGAAAATGGCTTAAACGATTACATACCAAAAGATTGGATTATATAGTAATAATAGTATTATTTTAATTGCTTCTTTTTAGATTTATTTTGTCACCTAATTTTTATATTATATAGAAAATACAATTTATTTATAATTAGATTAAAAGCGTGTGCGTCAACACCGCTACCAAAATAAAAATTCTAAATAAAAATGTGAACTTTTGTTCAACAGTTGAAAAAATTGTTTATTTGCTTGTTAAGTGTGCTGAGCACCTGTGTTTACATATTACGTGAAAAATAAGTTTATTATTTTAATTATTACGAAAAAAATTTTAAAAAACATTTTTATCACAACTCTAATTCTTGCAAATTTTAATCTTTCTAGTTTCATAGAAATCTTTTCTAATTTTTTAAAAAGAATTGTGTTTATAATGTAAAATAGATTTCAAAACTTTCATTTTCAAATTTTTGTCGTTGAAAATGTTGTCTTTTAAATTATTTATATATCAAATAATAAAAATTAACCTAAAACTTTCAACTTTTGTTTAAAATTTTTACACGATAACAATCAATTAAAATCAAAGAAATTTAATTAATTTATTAAATATTGACTCACCTGACAAACTTTTAGATTTGTTTATTAAATTTATATTTAGATAATAACTTTTCCTTCCAGCAATTTATCAGTAATATTATTTAAACTGAAATTATTTTGAATACACATTTACTATTTTGCAGAGAATTTTATAATATCCATATATTGTCGACTGATTGTAATTTATTTACAATTTCTAATAATTTTTATTTTATTAATAAACTTCACTTTTGTAAATAACAATAATAAAAGCATTGAAATAGGTTATGAAGAATGTAAATAAACTTTAAGTCCCGTACACATCAACCTTTAACTTTGCAGAACTTTCCATTCATAACCAATCACAGATGATGATTTTTATTTGTCCAGAAAAATCGATTTCTCGATGTATCGAAACGTTTGAGGTTCGATTCGAGATTTCGTACTGGTTCATTTTGTTCGAAAAATTTCGCCGACACGTGACTCTTCTGATTCTACGCAATTTTCGTCGAAAAACATGGTGAGAATCACATTTTCCCTTATAGATTTTAAGATTAAATTGTTTCACAAGTCGAGGGGAATAGTATTTTGTGCAACCAATAGCCGAAAGTGACGGTTTGTTGTGATGCAAAACTTTGCAAGTAAAAAACTTTCGTTTGTTTTACAGATCCATTTTAATATGGCGGCGATTGTTGACGGAACAGGTGATCAAGCCAGCAGCTTTGAATCTTTTAATTTCTCGATTTATTTGTGAGGATGATGCCAAAATTTGAGGACGAGTCTATTGAGCTACTTTGTGGTAAGTTAGTAACAAATTAACGAAATTTGTTTCGCATTAATTATCTTTCATCTGACATTCTTGTTATAGAATATTGGTGATTTGTATTTCATTTTGGTAAATTTTAATGATATTTTTATTATTTCGTGCATAATAAATAATTCACGCATATATAAATATAACGTCAAATGCCAAGTATGTGGGGGGAATGGGAGTACTGTATGTAACGATTTGTGCTTTGTGGAAAAATGAACAGTTTCCAGGGAAAAAAAATTTAACTGGGAGGTTATAAATAAAAGAATAATTAAAAATTCCGTGACAATATGTGAACGATCATTGATGTCAAAATTAAAAAAAAATTTTCGTTTACAGGTTAGATATATATCTAATTTTAAATTGCTATTGTATATTTATTTTCAATTCTACTCTGATTTTATTTATTTATCTTTATCTCTTGTATTTTTCAGGTTCGAAGACATTTCTTGCAATGGTGGAATTACGTTTCATTCATATTGAAACTTCAATCAGAAAATTCGAAAGGAGGTTTTATACAAATATTTTCGGCCGTGGTCGTCAAACGGACAAACAAAGGAAATGAGAGTAGTAAGTTGTAAAGACCATTATTAATTATTTGAAGAAGAGAAAAATGTATTTAAATTTAAAAAATAATTGCAATCAGTTTATTAATTTTGTTTACACAGTAATTTTATCCCAGTAAGATTAATTATTTATTAATAAAAAATTTTTTCTTTTTGCAGTTAATCCGGAGGAGATGATAAAAGAAGATTGTTCATTTCCATGAGAAGTTACGCTGCCATCGAATCTATTTACCACAAAACGACTATAAGTGATAGTAAGTTTAATTGAACAAAAAAAATTTTTAAATGCTGAAAACTAGATTTATTAGTCCTAGTCTGACAAAATAATTTTAGTTTTACAATTTAAGGAATAAAGACTATTTTCTAAATACATTTTTTATTTTTCAGTTCATCTCCAGTTCCATATTAATCTGAAGGACAGGAAGGATGTGGACGAAGAAAAGTGGCCCCTGCATATTGCCGTACTATTCAAAATAATGGTTTTTTTGGAAAGTACGGTAGTATACTCCCAACCCGCGCAGAAGTGCAATCACCGGGCAGGGATCTTTGGGAGAGGTCCATCTGCTTTTTGAGGAGGCGCGATGGCAAGCATCCATCGACCAACGGGGGATTCACCGACCGGTGAGTCCGTTTTTACTCAACCCCTTCCCTGTTTTACTTAGTTTTTTCTCTTTAAAAATCAAGTAAATTAATTTGTAAATTAAAAAATCATTTTATAGAAATAATTTTTAATTTATCAACTTTTTAATAATTTTCTAAATTTTTTGCAATTGCTCTAAGTAAATGTTAAATTCCAAAACAGGGAAGGGATAATGACAACATGGTGACACCATTGAATAAAGTATTATTTTGTAGTATATGTAATTACTACATAAATGAATACTTTTTTCAATGTTTTTTATTTGTGATGTTTGTATGTTTATTGTATTATGTCATTTATCTCGTATATTTTGCAGTTTTAAAATTTTTTTCTTAATTAAATCTTATTTTAATAACGAATAGTTTCAATTAATTTTATTTGATAACATATAGTTAGAAATATTAAAATTAAAAGTAGACATATAACATTTATTTAATTATTTTATCACAAGTTCTTAGAGTTCTTTAAGCCTTTTAATTTTGTATTTACAATTGATTTTAATTTAAAGTAAATGTTAATTTAAATTTTTTGATAGTTATTTTAGGGACTAATTTGATTTTTTTCAGCATATTGAGTGATATTAAGCTCAGGTGCCCTAAACCCGTCCCGGGACGAGTACCCCCTTCCACCTGGGCGGTATGAGAGTGAACCGCAATGATATGAATTATATTTAGTTAGTTTAAAATACAAGTAGGTAGTCAGAGTAGTTTTAAGTATGAGTGGAATAGATTTCTCCTTTAAATGTGGTTCTAGGTAGGGAAAGAAAGGTAAATTTGGTATGTGTATGTTTCTCTATAACCGAAGATCCAGTGTATACATATTTTTCTTAATGCCAATATTTTTGCGTCACTATGTTGTTTTCTTTTTTATTTTCTTTCATATAACATTGCTTTTACCCTTTATTAGAAAAACTATAAAAAATACTTTTTCAAATAGAGGTGTAAAGGAATCTGTATATTTTTGTGCATTGTTTGTTTCTTGTCTTTTATATTTCAGGTGTTAACGAAAACTATTAAAATTGAATAGTTTTGCTAAAAATTTATATATTTTTGATAAATTTTGTTTTTAATTGAATCTAGCAATTGAATGATCAATTTTTTTTGCAAAGTTACATAATTGTCTATAAATTCACATTTTCAATATTTTATATTTTATATACATTTTTATTCCTGTATTTGTTTTTAATTATTTTAAATATTTTTTTAATACTTTTTTCTAATGTTACATTTCCCATTTTTCGTGAGATTTTTCCTGGGGTATTTCTAAATTTTGAAATACTTTTTGAACATTCCAGTTTTTTGTTTAGAAAACAATTTTTCAAAAATAAAAATCGAACATCATTTTGGAAATAAAATAATAATAATTTCAAACGTTTAAATAATGAGATAGTGAAATATCTTCTCATGGTTTTCATTTTGGATATACGTGAAATATGTATAGCGAGTTGCGTTACTCTTGCGAGATTGAACTGGGGTTCGTATATATACATCGACGAGGGATTTGTTCCACTTTCCAATAGAAGTCCGTCGCATGGAAATCTGAAAGTTATTTTCCGTGGCTTCTGGAAAATGGAAAAAATTCTGAACCAGGCATAGAGAGAGAAAGAGAGAGAGCAATGAACGGCTTAAGGATGAAAGAGAAAAATGTCTGAGTACCTGTATTCCGCGAGATGTAGCATCAGGACTCTGACGGCGCGTTTGAGTGTGCATCAGCAACTACCCCTGCCCAGAAAGGTAGTTCTTTATTTTCCTCGACCCTTTCCAATGCTGTGTGCGAGTTTTCTTCTTAAAAATTTCTCACGTAAATCGCTTCTTCCATCTTGCAGCATCTTTATGCTCTCTCCCCATTTAGATTACCCCAGTCGAATTTTTTTCTTCTTTTAATATTCACCTCTTTAGTTCTTGAAGTACTGTTGCCTCACACTTTATCTCGAAATATTTTTCCCACTTTTCTGAAATCATTTCAAAAAATGACTAAATACAAAACTTTTCTATCATTCCGAAAACATTCACAAATCTTTAATTTTTTCTCTCAGTTATAAGCTTATTGAATATTTTTATTGTTAAAAAATAGATTTATTGTGAACAATT
This sequence comes from Leptopilina clavipes, assembly GCA_001855655.1. Classification (NCBI taxonomy): domain Eukaryota; kingdom Metazoa; phylum Arthropoda; class Insecta; order Hymenoptera; family Figitidae; genus Leptopilina; species Leptopilina clavipes. Next base: position 3,470 of record JUFY01027161.1, on the reverse strand, counting down.
ATTTCTATTTTTGCTTCTAAAAACTTTGCACGTGAAGTGCTCAAAGTCCATTGAGACGTGTATTACATTGTTGCGGCTGCCTCTTCATAAAACGTCTACTACTAGCGTGAATCTGAGAAATAATAGATTTGCGGTTAGCCAGACCCATATGAATTATAAATGTTCCTCAACAGTTCCCATAGAGAAAGAAGATATACTATCTTCAATAAACAGACGGTCGGTAGTTTGTTGATGTCAATTAGATACACCCTGACAGTATTTCACTTGCCTCGAGTGTTGTGAGGGGTGCCTTTTCGTTAATAGCATTAAAAAGGGTCTTCTCTGAATAGGACCCGTTTGATTTAATGGGTTCTGTTAAGTGCGTTATCCTTGCATTTATGCCTCTACCTATAAAGTACACAGTTCATGTCTATATGTCGATAAATATACACATATATATCTATACCATATTGTGTATTATTCTACACAGAACATAAATAATTATTGATTGTCAAAATGCTACTCGACTCCCTTGAAAATCACGCGCCACACACGACCTATTCACGTGTTCCCATACAGGAGAGAAATGATCAGTATAAACAAATATTGAAGGGTTGCATGTAAATCAAATCCCATTGTATAAACAGAAACTTTAATCCTATATGATAGCAAATTTTTGTTTTCTTTCATTAATTCCTATTTATTTTATCTAAACAGAAAAGTTGGAGTTCAGTATGATTTTATTTCTATTTTCAAAGAACACTTAGAGAAAAATGAAACCGAAGTTTTAATTTTAAATAAAGTTTTTTAACCTATGAATAAATATGGAATTGATTCAAATAAATGTTTCTTTTAATGCATTTCTTTCGCTGATTAAACCAATATTTGGTTGTTTCAAATTAATTTTTTTCTGTGTGAAGGTTGTTCGGTTTTTCTTTTCGAATTGAGATTTTACGTTTGATGAGGAGGGACGATTTAAGTGGTCAGTTGTATTTGAGAGTAATTAAGAGTCATAAACCCTGAAACGGGCGAAGCTATAATTTTGTTACTTTTGATTTTACTTATGTAAAAGAAAAAGTTGCATAAAAGTGAGAGGAATCCGTTGAAATAAATACTTTTGTGCGAATTGCTCAATAAGTTTCATTAAAATTTCTAATAGGTGGAAATAAAAGAAAGTTTCTGAAAAGTATAATTAACGTTTAAGTGAAATTGTGCACAGTTTTATCAAAAAAGTTCGAATTTTATTTTTGAAAATTCAGAATAGCAAAATCAAGTTTTTATCATATTGTTAATAAGAAGTTTAACACAAAACAAATGACATTTTTATCTCTAATGTTGTAAAAATGAAAATAAACCCCCGTGACAAATTCATTTTTCACAACTCTCCAACGTATATCTCTTTTTCCTGAAATGAAACTAAATCTTGTGTGAGCGAGCCAGAAAAATGTTCTTATTTCTTCCCATTAGAGAATAAATCATGGCAAATGACGCTTTTTCATATGATGATGGATAAAATGCTTGTGTAAAGGCGTATCCAAAATCTGCCTTAACTCGCAATTTATAGTGCGACTTTCAACTATGCAGAAAGTAAGGGGTTCTGAGTTTGTTGTCTGTCGTGTGACAAATAGCATCAAGAGAGAAAAACTTCATCACATGCGCGCCGACTGGGATGAAAATGACGTCAGAGTGTAAAGGGACTTTGGAAGAAGTAGATGAGGGTGACAAAAAGTAACATATCCGAGATACTGAAACAAGTGGCGTAAATGGTAAAAAGTATCTATAGAATATTTAGCGAGTTGACGAAAAAAAAAACGAGAACGATACGTCTGACATTCATAACCATGCTGAAAGTGACACTGAGTGAGCGAGAAAAAGAGGGGTTCAACGACACGTGTATAAAAAGCCGAGGTTTAGTTCCCAAAGTAATTTATTCAGAGAGCTGCTCCTTTCAGATCACTTTACATGCTTTTTTTATTTTAGAAGAAATTATGATAATTTTTGGAAAAAAAATTTTGTTTCTGACAAAGGAAAAACTTGATATATTTACATTCGCCTAAAAGGAATAATAATAACAAATCCAAAAAATATTTTTGCACACCCATTTAGAAAATATTAATCACAGAAAAAATTGTGACATTAAAATAACACGCAACGCTCTTATTTTAATGCCTCACAATTTTTTCTCTTAAGAATCTTGTTTCAAACTTTGAACAATTTTATTTATTTCATTTACACGGTGAAAAAGAAAATTTATTTGATTCAAATAAGGAATTACTTGACTATTATCAAATAAAGATTTATTTGTATCAAATTTTATTTGAGTCAACTAAATGATATTCGAGTCAATTAAATGGTATTTAAATAATCTAATCAATATTATTTGAATCGAATACAAAAATTATTTGGTTCAAGTAAATATTTATTTGATAATAGACAATTAATCGGTTATTTGAAACAAATAAATTTTTTTCTAAAGTGTATTTCTATGTATTATTTTTATAAACAAATAGTATTAAACAAGCATATGTTATTTATCAATTTTAATGAAAAAATTTGGTTGTATTGCAAAATTTTTCCTGAAATGAAATTTAATATTTTTGCGTGAACCAGTTTCCCCTTGAGATTAAATCTGTTGGAGTTGTAGTATGTTTCAAAGAGGTGTATAATATGGCTTCCTGGATGAAAAGAAGGAGAGGTTTTTTGGTCGACCCGAGGACAAGCGGGGTTTCGGTCAGAGGCAGCTGGCTGAGATTGGTCGAGTGGTTTTTTAAAGGCCGCTAGCAATTTCTTGCGCCTCCACTCAAAACCGGACCCAGAAAACTTGTCGGCAGATGGCACGCGCTGGGCCCTATAACGTTGAAAAAAGAAATCTTAAACGCGAGACCCTGTGTCCTGACAGTGCCCTTGGGTCCCTCGGGGGGTCATCGTATATTCGTCCGATCGACTCGTGCCTTCGTCTATAATTGGAAAACATTCTTTTTTTAAAACCACATTGTATGAAATATATATTCGCGTTTGATCATCAAGATCACTGGAATTCATTACAGTAACATCAGTTTTTCTCATTCAATGAAAGTTGTCGTCCTAGGGAAAGACCTTCCGTAACCCCCTCTTCACTCAAACTTTCAATGATATGTCTCAATGGCAGCGGTGCTTTTCTAAATGGATTTTTATTACATATAATCCCATATATAAATTTCGTAGGAACATGAATATTTTTAAATAGACTAAAAAAATTTACTTGATTTATTTAATTACTTGAGTATAATCAAGCAAATATTTATTTACAACAAAGTGACTTCTATTTTAGTCGAATAAACACTATATTGAAAAAAAATTTATTTGATTCAAATAATGGATTACTTGATTATTATATCAAATAAATTTTACTTGGGTCAATTAAATCGTATTTGATTCAAATAGAGAAATTATTGTTTCAATTAAAGTTTATTCGATTTAAATAAAAATTATTTGTTTTAATTAAATATTTA